>MVGU01001062.1:112500-162500 GCA_002005505.1 Botryococcus braunii | reverse complement strand
CAAACTGGACCAAATGCATGTTGGCAAACGGAAAGATGCCCTAGGATACCCGTCGCCAGTAACTCCGGCGGGAGAAAATAACAGTCGTTGAAGGAACACGGTCTAGGTTTCGACGGGCTCGGTTGTCGGGAGCACCAAATTGGGGGCTGGACAAATGTCCAAAGCGTGTGGCTAGCGTCTGATCCCACGAAGCGCGCCAAGGCCCCAAGATCCTTACGGCCCTGGGCTTCCAAGCACAACCCCGATGCCACGTAGTGCTTGTACCGTCATGTGAGGTCATGGATCGCTGCCGTCTCATCTTCCGCACGTGAGTATTGGAATCGTGATCCCGTGTCTTTCCGGATGTCGGAATGATGAGTACCGCGATCGGATGGTGGGACCCTCCAATTAATTCCACAATCAAGGGTCTCTAGACCCCCCAAATTCCCTCAACCTGGTATCTTTCAATCGTCACACCCACGAAAATCGCAATTATTGCGCTCGATTCTGTGGATTATATTCCTCCAGGGCACCCGCCTGCACCGACCTCCCCCGTTCACCCCTACCCGTCAGTCGGGCGAAGTGCGATGTCGGTCGGTCAGGTGCTGTCGGTATTGTGGTATCCTTGACTTTGTGTTGATCACTGAAGTTTGTGTCACACTGCCGCTTGCGGCAACCAAGGTGATCGTTATCGTGTTCTAGTACTGTTTTCCAACGGCACATAAGGTCGTTTTTGGGGCAAGCTTGGTCCCGGTGAAGCAATTCTTCTTGAAACCGTTGAATAAATTCAGCTAGTTGCTGGGTCTTGGAAGTGATGGTCAATGCCTGAGCTTGTTTCCACACCGGTTTTCCGGTGTTACTCGAAGGTGTTTGGGTGCAATCAGCGGCTACAGCTTGGACTGCGGCAGGCCCACTCGGCCACACAGTAACACCTTATCACGGCCAGCTTGCTTGATCGCTGCTCAGGAGTTGGAAGGATCATTGTTTGGAGGGGGGAGCGTGGCGTATCTCTGCCATTAGCCTCGCTCCGCCCAGTTTCAGCTTAATACTGAGCTCGTCGGCAGTCCACGAAAATGCTCAGCTTATCGCCGTTTAGTGGCTTATACCACCTGTACCTCAACCTTTTGCGGGCCGCGATCAGCCTTGCAGTTTTTCTGAGCATACTGGTCAGCTTGGACAGGCTGTATAAGGTCTGGGTATATGCCAAGGTCAGTCTCCGGTGGTACTTAACGGGCCACAAACCGGAGCATGACTACCAGCCTAGAAAGTTGCCAGACCCCGCAAGCAATGCTGCAGCTTATCCGAAGGTGTGGTTTCTTGTTTGGCCTGACTTTACGGACTTCTTTCTACTCAAACCGGTCCGGTAACGTGGTCCAACTACTCGATGTTTCTGGTATCGGAATGGCAACTTAATGTGTGCCGGTGGAACAGGTCGCTGTTCAGCTGCCTATGTTTAATGAACGTGCAGTTTGCCAAAGCATCATTGATTCTGCCTGCGAAATGGCTTGGCCGCGGGAGCGGTTTTGTGTCCAGGTTGGCATCTCTCTACACGGGCTTCCAATGCTTTTCCTTCTTGACCGTTTCCTGGAGGGTATATATAAATTATCCAGAGTCTGCTGGATCATTAATTGTTACTTTGTTGTTAGTCGTTGTCAGCTGTTTCGGAAGGTGGCCGGCACGAGATCAGTGGTCTGGCTGCACTCGTGCGAGTCGAATGTTTCCATGATCAGCCAACCAAAATTTTGGTTATTATTCTCGTTGCATTCTAGTTGAAGTTTGATGCCCTACTGGTAGAGACCTTCTGATAGAAGTAAGAACATGAAATTCCGGCCTCATCTGATCGGAGGTTACGATGGAAGCTCTAGCACTTTAGAATGTGGGTGCTTGGTGACTGTGGGATTACCTTGGCTTCCTCTCCAATGTGGAAGCCAATCTTGGGGGATCTCTTACTCTTGAATGAAGGAAGTCTGAGTCCATAACAGGCCTTGTCATCACTTTGTTGGGCCTCAAGGCGACCTTCTCTCCCACCCATTGGAGGGTCATAGTGAGGGACAATTGGGAAGGGTTTCACCAATCATTTTCGGGTGGGTTTGGTATATATTTTGGAGCATCATCTGCACATGGTTTACCCTCGGTTTATGATGGTGGTGAAGTGGCCTTGACCTCCTTGAAGATGCTGGACCTAAAACCATCTTTGGAGGGAGGATCGACGAAGGGGATGCATAGACATATTCATTTCTGACCTATTACAATAACAAATGGCAACTTTTACTCCTCCCGGAAGTTTGTATGCTCACAGACGTTGCGCATGGACTGGTGCAGGTCCTGGATGACTCGACAGACAAAGTTACACGGGATTTAGTGGATGACAAAATTGCAGAGTGGAGGGAACGAGGCGTAAACGCATATGCCATGCGGAGAACCAACCGTGCAGGATACAAAGCTGGTGCTTTAAAGGACGTAAGTGCCTTTTTACTCTTGCGAAGAGCGGTTGGTTTTGAGAGGTAGCGTAGAGCTGTGGCATGCTTGCTTAGACGGGAGCTTCTTCTGAAGTTGGCATTGATTGGGGTAGCTGTACGTATATGTGGAGCAAGTAAACAGTCCCACTGGGAAGGGAAAGGCAGTTGGGGATGGAGCACAAGCGTGTGGGCTCAGTGTGTTTTGGTGCATGTTTGAAAATCATCGAGGACTCTGGGATATAGGGCCTGTGGATGGACGCTTCTACATTGTTCCAACCCTTCGAAAGTTGCACCTTCCATCACCTAATGCCTTGCTTGGGTATCTGGGCTACCTGCAGGGCTTGGACCAGTTAAGCGACTATGACTATGTTGCAATATTCGATGCAGACTTCAAGCCAGAGCCTGATTTTCTGGTGTGCATTCCCGATGCCCCCGTTGTCCCAAGAAAAGATGGGGAGGGGCGGAAGAGGCTGGAAAGATGTGCATGTGATAGAGGAATCAGGGGAACTGTTGAAGCATGGAGCAATTGGGTACTGCAATTGTTAATTTTGTGGGATCTACATATTATTGTCATGGGATCCACTGCCACCCTTGCAATGGCTTTAGGAGGGGTACCCTTACCAGGTTCTATCATGAGTAAAAGTCTCGTACCCCGCAGTGATTTTAAAGCAAGGTCAACAGCCACATGACTGCATCACACGCAGTGGAATCTTAAAATGAAACACAACCCTTCATTTATGGCATGGACAACTTCAGGAACTGATACAATTGGTGTGAGAATTTGTGTGCAGACCTCTACAGTACCGTACTTGATTGACAATCCAGAGGTTGGATACGTGCAAGCGCGGTGGGTTTTTGCCAACCCTGATGAGTCATATCTTACGAAGGTATGCAAACATCTTTCTTGAACCTTTATTTGAAATTATGCTAGCTAGCCATGGGGCTGAATAGCGTTTTGGGCAGATGAGAATCCGTCTCATACGTTGCATGCTGCATCCTGACCTCGGGTTGCTTGCCAATTGTCAAGCATGTGGATTTGTGCTGTGTGAAATGGCTCCACTCTAAAATGTGTGTCTGCATTTTTCTTGTATCCCAATGTCCATCATGCCCGAGATGTGTGTGCATGCTGCAGGCCCAGGAGATTTCCCTCAATTTCCACTGCAAGTGCGAGCAGTTTGTAAATTTTGCTGAAGGAACGTTCTTCAACTTCAATGGAACAGCAGGTATGTTGATGGGTGCTGTTTCCCAGGGGTCAGCTTTTGCCTGAAATAGTTAAGGGTCATGCTGGAGGTCCTAGTTGCTTTCTGAGAAGTCTTTGACAAACTCTGCTCTCTGCTTGAACATTCAGATGTGTACTTCACCACGTGCTGTCCTTGACACCGGTCCCCAAGAAAATATGCTGCGCTGCTACTGCAGGCAGCTTCCTGCAATCTGTGTATCATCGAAGGTTTGTGCCATCCAGGTGTCTGGAGGCGGAAGACAATCATTACTGTTGGAGGCTGGCAAAGCCGTACAACTGTCGAGGACATGGACCTGTCGCTGCGAACCTTTGTTAATGGATGGAAGGCCATCTATCTGTTGGATGTCACTTGCATTAATGAGGTCAGAGCCTGCTCACCTCACCTTTCTTTTCCATTAATATTTCCGATGAAGGATAGGTAAAACTTCCTGAGCATACTTTGTGTAAATTTAATCAGATCCAGAAAGGCGGAAAAGCAAAATGCTAGTTTCACTGGACAAAGTCTTTTGAGTTTGTTGTTTGATGAGACACACCTGAATTTTGAGACAGTGGAGGCCAGGCTGCCCTTTCGCGGATGGCCAAATTGAATCTGCAGTGTCTAATCTTTTCTGCAAATTTTGACCTGCTGAAACTCTGTGTGGTGCAGCTGCCAGCAAGTTTTTTTGCATACCGCAAGCAGCAGCACAGGTGGACCTGTGGACCTGTCCAATTGTGGCGAAGGGCATCTGTGGATATTTGGAACAGCAGCTTGCCCCTTTCCAGCAAACTCAGTCTTATTTTATGCTACTTTGGCATACGCAAGTTTGCCACTCACTGGGTGTCGCTTGGCTTCTTCTGTACATTGGTGCCTCTCTCCATGTTTACGCCAGAGGTACATGGCTCTGCCAGTAGCTTCCTAAGGGGCTTAGAGCTGTTGTGATATGTGTCCGTAAGGGCAGGTATCCTTGTGAATTGTTGGCTTGGCTAAGTGACTAACTCTCGAGGAGTCAGGTGCCATGTCTTGACCATTGTTGACCTGCCAAGGCGTGGTTTTCTGCTGTCCTGAGCTGACTCATTGAATTTGCTTGATATCGTGATTAACCCAGCACACTGGCCAGACGATTTTTGCCCCAGATCAAGTTAATTGATGAGATGCGGGATGTTCAAGCTTGCGTGTGTTCCAACAGGTTTCCATTCCCCTTTGGGCGCTGGTTCATCTTCCTATTGTTGTCACCATCACAACAGCTATCTTCACTCCCAAGGTGAGCATCTTAATCAGGACAGATGAGGTTGTGCGAGGATGTTTGATAATATTGCAATGGGCAGGCAAATGTATGAGGGTGAATCAAGAGCCTGTCTACAATGGTCTAGTAGTATATATGGACGTGGAAATCCAACCTACATGGGAGGTGTTTTCCCGAGCATGGATGCCATGGTCGACACTCTAGTTTTGTTGGCTGTTCTTGTGCATGCTATAATTGTCATCATTGTTGTTGAATGGTGCTCATGCTGACCCTGGTAAGCGTAGCTGGGCAGCCTGGTGAATTCCAGAGGTTGACTACACCTGAGGGCAAGCCAGAATTTTCTAGAACTGCAGGCACCTGAATGGATTGTGGATGGGCAGGGGTGGCTGCACTGCATCCTCTACGTATTATTTGAGAATGCCATGGGCGTTGTGAAGCTGTGGGCAGTTATTGCTGGTATGTAAAGTCTTGGCCTGACTCTCTGGTGTGTGGATTGGTTGGCTTCTGCTGACTGTTTAATGTACAGTTCATAATTATTTCTCGCAGATTACGGTTTGATTTATGTTCACTTGATCCTGGTTACCATGTTTGTATTGGGTTGGCTTTTCTGTCCTATTCATTCATTATCTTCGCCTGAGTGATTGTTTTGCACAAAACACACACAAAGGGATCCTGCTGCTTTTATTTCATGTAGGTGATGGATGAATTGTCTATGCTGCAGGGATTTTGGACTTGAAGCAAGCGCAGGAGTGGGTCGTCACAACAAAGTTGGGCTCCAGTGACAAAAGGCCTGGGACGCAGTCGGCAGCTCCTCGCACATGCAGGTTCTACGCTGGGGAGATGATGATGTCCACTTTTGTGCTCACGTCTGCTATCTACGGGATTTTCTCTGTGAACAAGTGGAGTTTTTCAATCTTTTTGACTCTGCAAGGTAAGGCCATCTCCTCAAACGCATGCTTTAAAGTCCCATTAGTGAATGGCTAGTTGTTTGGACACATACAAATGAAGTCCTTGTGGCAAGGTCTACCCATGAATGCAGGGTGTGAATGGTAACTCAATATTTGTGACCTACACAATGTTCCCTAGTATGGGGATAAACAATAGAAGCAGCATAATTTTTACGGACACTAAAAACTTGGTCTCTGGATATTAGGAACCCTAAAAGAGCTACATTGTCAGTTTTAGGCTCCAGCTGTGAAACAAATCAGAAAAAACTTTGAATAATTGATGGTGGCACAAGGCGATAACGGACTGCAAAGCGAATTGAGAGAGAAAATGGGAAAATGGGCAAAAAGCAGAAATTAATTAGAGGATAGAGTTCCAAGATATGAAGTGTAACAACATAAGAATCATGTGTGTGATGCAGGTCTCGTGTTCTTGGCCTTTGGGTTTAATATGGTGGACTGCGGAGGTCTTCTTGGGGGTCGCCTGGGCGGAAATAATGCTAGCGTTCCAAAAGCAAAGAAGAAGACAGATGAATTCAGCTTCGGAGAGTCACGCCCCTTGAAACGCACCTTTACAGCCCCATCCTAGGCAGGAAGGGGAGGATTTCTCATTGCACCATCGCCCAGCCAAAGCGGAGTGAGTGTTAGTCATCAAGGACACTGTTGGGCAGAGTGAGTGTTTATGTTCAAGGGAGTTGTTGGGTGTGTTGAGAGAGCTTAGATTAGAAGTGAGTCATTGAGATGAGCGTGTCACATGTGGGATGCGAGGTCGTATGGTATTACAAGAATCAGCGAGGCTAGAGGACTTGGAAGCAGTGAATTTGCAAAGTATGTTGCAAGAGAGCATGGCTGCATCATTTGGGATCTGCCGTGCACTCCGGTTGGATGGCCATGGCTCGTGTGTCTGGAGCAATCCTAGTTCGAGCACCATGTCAGGATGACATTATTGTTGGAGTCCTGGCGGTTTGCATTCGAGACTTATGTTTTCCAAGACCATAGGCCGTGTGGGGACACGATCATGCTTCACTCGGACTGACTTGGCAGTAGTGTGTGCATGTGCGTCCAGTCAACGGAAGATGCTGGTACATACATCCAGCCATCTTCGTTGGCTACCGGCGAGCACAGAGCACTCTTTTGAAGTGCATGGCGGGATGGAATGTCCATCAAGGTTGGTCGTGGCTAAACCTTGGAATGGAAACCCCCAGGAGATAGGTCAAGAGTTCGTTGTGGTTGTGGGATATTGAAGTGACATAAAATGTGCTAATGAGTCTGAGCCCCAATGTAAATTTACGATGCTGTGGACGAGGTCTGGAACAGCTCAGTGGGAATCTGTAGCCTTCCAGATTTCTGTGGCACTCAAGATATAGCATGGCAAAAAACGTTTCGTAGCCGCCAAGCTTGGGTAGGCTTGTCGCAAGGGGCAGCATGTAGCATGGTCAGGGTCCAATCATGAGGCATTGCATGAGGGCAACTGATTTGAATATTTTTGCATGTCCTTGGCAGGAGAGGCTTGCTGTTTCTGATGGTGCAAAGGTGCAACAAGGACAGGGGGAAGGTTGCTTCAGAGGAGTACTAGTGGTGTAGTAACACACGTCCAGGGCATGTATGGCATGCTTGAATGTGCGGTCCATATTTGGGGTTGTTTAGGCGTAGTGCCCACTGCAATCCTGCATGATTCACAGGCTAGAAAGAAGTGGGGTTAAGTTTGCATACAGACCAAGTAGCTGTGTAGGAATCCCCCACCCCCCCCCCCCCTCTTTTTTGAATTTTGGTCGTAGCAGGCTTAAATGCATGCAAGCAAATTTGCATTAGTGGAAAGGGTATTTTGAGCTTTCACACCAAAAACAATGTAACCCATTTAGCACAGACATTCTAAACTTAGAAATTGTGCCATCTGACTGGAAGACCCTGACCACGATTGGATTAATGCCGTAGAATGTTGTGTCACAGCCACAATTCCGGTAAACAGGGGGGTTTTCGAGAACCAAGCTCCCCGCTGGAGAGTGCTGAGATACTGTGGCGAGCCTAATCAATAGAATTAAGACCCCCGTAGCGGAGAAGATAATCATGTGTCCTTGCACTCAGCTGCATGATCCAAGCTGAGTGCAGCTTCAAACCGTATATGTGACTGCCTGAAACTCACTAGTAGCGCATCCATTCAGTCTGCTTTGCTCTTGGTGTGCGGGCTTAGTTTTTCAAGGTGAATACATGTAGTGCCCTGCTGCGTGGTCAGCTAATGTGATCAATGCAAGGATTCCACTTGGCCGTGTCCTGCAGGTTGAACGTTAATGTTGACTCGCATCCTGTCAGGGTCGCATTGGATCGGTTTCAGCCGAGTGTACTCCTCTCAGTGAGCAGGTGGGGGCCTGCAAGCTTTCCCCTTCTAAGACATCCGTCTAGAATTTCTGTGGCTGTACGCACTCTCGAGGCAGTATTGGTCTCGAAGCTGCTCTCGCCCCTGGCAGGAGGTGGAGAGAACCAGCCTTTTGCTTGGGGCTGTTGGCGGCTGTGTGCAGGCAAGTACAGGGTCGGTGTTTTAGGCAGGGGTTTTGAGTTATACTTCGTCCTGGCCATTCTTATATTTCAATGCACTGTGAATCCTGCAGGGCCAGGATCGCGTGCATGTCAGTAACCACCATTACTCCGGTCTTCAAAATCGGCAGTTGAAATACAAAGTAGGCGGCTTCACGCTTCATTCCAAGAGGTGGCATTATCTGTTTTATTGAGCATTGTATGGGAAGGTTCAGGGGCTGAATCTGGGTACTAGCACGGTTTTCTCCGTGACTCCTCTGTGTAGCGCAGACTGCATATTGGAATTTTTTTGGGGATGCCAATTGGACTGTAAATGTTTGCGCAAGCTATCTGGAGCATCTGCCCATAATGGAGTATTGCTTAGTGAAGTGGTTGCGAATCACCGAGGTATACCTGAACCCTTTCTTTACGGTTTGCAACCACGACCACCGTGGTACATCTGAAGTTCAGATTCTGAACCCTTTGTTTACGGTTTGCAACCACCAACCAGCTATATGCAAGTTATGGACTTTCCCCTGCCCATGTGTCATACTTCACCAGAATAAAACACGGGTTTTCCTGCCCATACATTTACTAGGCGGCCGAGTGCATGATTTCGTCTATATTGTATTTTTCACACCAGGCGGCTGCCTACCACGCCAGTTAGCAATCTATTTCCTAATTTTCATGAACCCTCGAAAGGATGTCTGAACGACGTCAATATCCTGATGCATGCGGTCACCCTCGTGCAGAAAATGAGTGCAATTCATCATTGACATCGTGGCTCCTTCAATCCAGCTAGAGCGTACAAGCACACACAAGCACGCACACCCACCCGCAAAACACACGCACGCACCCCTCAACACACACGCGCTCGTACACACTCCTGCGCACGCGCGCGCACACACACACACACACACGCACAGACAAAAGAGAGAGAGAGAGAGAGAGAGAGAGAGAGAGAGAGAGAGAGAGAGAGAGAGAGAGAGAGAGAGAGAGAGAGAGAGAGAGAGAGAGACGTGCGCACACACACACACACACACACACACACACACACACACACACACACACACACACACACACACACACACACACACACACACACACACACACACACACGCACGCACCTATTTATTTGACGAGGACACTGACTTATTTTGAGGAATTCAACTTCACAGTAGTGAACCGATAAGAAAGAGGTCGGCAGGAGGGTGCAATCTTGGGCCCCTTCACTAAGTACTCTTCTTCGCAGTTGCAAGTTTGGGGACCTCGAAAACAAAAGGCCACCCTTTTGAGACACCGAGTGAGGACCCCAAATAAGGGGAGAGAGAAAAAACAAAAGCAAAAAAAACACACACACACACACACACACACACACACACACACACACACACACACACACACACACACACACACACACACACACACACACACACACACACACACACACACACATAAAACCAGAAAGGGGGCGGGGGGGGGGGGGAACCTTCTGGTCTTGCTGGTCTTGTTGAAGAGCCTCTCTAGGGGCTTCTAGGGAACCAGGCCGACATTGCACAAGAAGATGTGGAGGGATCATTTGTCATGCGTGGGGTAAGTTCTATTATTGCTGCCGCTGGCGGTTGTCAGCTGGCTGCTCACCGGGTGATATGTAGCTTGCAGCTCTTGGGTTTAGATCGTTGCAACATTGGGTTGGTCTTCATAATCCCACTCTTGTAAAAAGAAGACCCAGGTCCTCCAGTCCATTGGCACAAATAAAGAGGCAGTGGTTTTGGACCTTTGCAGCGGTCTCCAACTTCGTTGCCTACTGCCCAAGGGGGCCTGGGGATCACTAAGGCCACTTTCCTTCTGTCCTGTGCCAACCTTGCTTACTCACGCAGGCAGCCCCCCTTCAGGACCGTATTCTCCCTTAGCTGCCAGGGCTGACTACTTGTCCCAGATATCGATGCAGCGCTCGTTGGGGGTCCAGATTTTTGTCCGAGGCAAGGTGCAAGCCCCGCTGTCCCAACCCTTGTGTCAGCACGCATACCGGGAGCTTAGACAACCCCTTGCATTCGAATTTGAGACTGGGCTGTGCTTCACGTCTCTCTGCCGGGAGTATCTGATTGGGTTGCTGGCTCTACCATTTCCCCATTTGTAGCAGACGATGTCCCCAGAGTTGTTCCGCTGCTGCCTTCAATACCAGCTCTTGATCCCCATCTTATAGCATGGATCCCTTGGCCCCTGTTGCTTGAAGGAGTTGGATGTCTGGGGCGACCACGCTGTTCACTTGGAAAGGGGGGGGGTGTTGCAATTTTGGCCGGCATAACTCCATTGGCAATGGCCCCGTGTTGGTCGTTACCTCTGCTCGTCAATGTGGTACCCGAGAACTAGCCTTCCCACCCCGGGGCCCTGTCCCTGGCCAGGAGCGCCATTGTGCAGACCTCCGCCTCCACGCGTGGGAGGAGGGGCACAACTTTTACATCAAAATCGTTGGCTCATCCCCGCTCACCGCCACCAACCTGCAGCACTCGTGCCAGGCGGGTCTGCCGCACGCCCTGCCCAAGATAAGCAGACCTGCTATGCTCTATTGCTGGCGCGTCAACAACCGCCCCTCGTCTCATTTGGAACATTTGGGGGGTTGCATGCTGATGCGCTGGCCTTGTTGAAGAGACCCATGGGCTTTTGAAATAGGTCGTCATTGCATAAGTGGATCTGGAGGGGTATTTTGAATTACATACGAGGAAATCACACCCCGCACCACAGAAGCCAGCGCTGCTGGCAGTAACTGAGAGAAATTTGTCATGAGTCGGGTCAGACGGGTCAGTAATGGGTCATTAGCTGGCTGCTGGCCGGGAGTGACTTGTAGCACGAAAAATTTGGGTTTGGATTGTTGAAACATTGGGCTGGTCCTTTTAATCCCATTCTTGTAATGGAATAAGAGGGGTATTTGTCATGCGTCGGGTCAGTTTCATTATTGCTGCCGCTAAAGGTCACCAGCTGGCTGCTCGCCGGGTGTGACTCCTAGCCGGCTGTGTTTGGGTGGTTGAAAATGTGGGTTGGTCTTTTAATCCCACTCTTGTAAAAAACGAAGAACTTTGTTCAGCAACTAGAGGGGAGGAGGAGGGAGCGGGGGGACAGAGGGGGGGGGGGGGCGCGAGAGCGACAAGGAGAGAATGGAGAGGGGGCGAAACCTGTGTGTGTGTGTGTGTGTGTGTGTGTGTGTGTGTGTGTGTGTGTGTGTGTGTGTGTGTGTGTGTGTGTGTGTGTGTGTGCGCGCCTGGCCCCCCCCCTTCGCACCCCTGCCCTCCCTGCCTGCGTGCCTACCCCCCCCCCCCTCTCTCTCTCTCTCTCTCTCTCTCTCTCTCTCTCTCTCTCTCTCTCTCTCTCTCTCTCTCTCTCTCTCTCTCTCTCTCTCTCTCTCTCTCTCTCTCTCTCTCTCTCTCTCTCTCTCTCTCTCTCTCTCTCTCTCTCTCTCCTCTCTCTCTCTCTCTCTCTCTCTCTCTCTCTCTCTCTCTCTCTCTCTCCCCCCCCCCCCCCCCCACCGGCCTCTTCTCTCTCTCTCCCCTCTATGCCTGCATCTCCACAATTTTCCTCAGTGCCATCCAAATATCATCATTCTCGACCAATGCTTCGTTTCAATATATACTACTTTGATTCCCGTTACCTTCATAAAATCTTACAATTGTCTTACGTAAATCTTACGTGATAATTTCTGGTCATGCAATGCTATCATTTCACGTATCTCTTGAACTCACAGTTATTTCAAGAAATGCAGCGTTTTCGGTTCATGCATTACGGCTTAAATGTGTTTCATTTCTCGTCTTAGAGCTTGCAGCGAAGTCCATGAGAGGATGGATTCTAGCCAACATGGTTTTGAACAAGTATCATAACCTTGATCCTCTGGAATCTTGATCTGCGCTGATGCTGAACACGTCAACGGAGAATTATGCATATCGACTTAATGGAATCCTGCACACTCATGATTCATATTCCAACATTTGCCTTCACTTCCCTTAAGGAGCGGATGACTTCTTTGCTATTCTTGACTAAATTATCTACTGCACTGATCGATTACGGTAAATTACACTGAAGAGCAAGTTGATACAATACCGTGTTTTTAGCAACCCCACGTATGTCGGTCATGCACTTTCTGCTTTCTCCATTGGAAACGACATACGTTTGGGTTTTCTGTCGGCTTCCATGTCGGTGTCTGACTTGACCAAGAGTTTAAAAGTGTAAACAAATTCAGTAAGGTCGTCAGTCTGCTATTTTGCCTTACTGTCTCGAGTGAGTCTCCCAGTAATCCTTGTATCCCCCCCGCCTTCCCCTCAGCCCCCCCTTCCGTTTCACGTGCACGCTCTCTCCCTCTCTCCTCTCTCTCCTTTCTCTCTTTCTCTCTCTCTCTCTCTCTCTCTCTCTCTCTCTCTCTCTCTCTCTCTCTCTCTCTCTCTCTCTCTCTCTCTCTCTCTCTCTCTCTCTTCTCTCTCTGTCTCTCTCACGCTCCCTCCCCCTCTCTTTCTGTGTGTGTGTGTGTGTGCGTGTGTGTGTGTGTGTGTGTGTGTGTGTGTGTGTGTGTGTGTGTGTGTGTGTGTGTGTGCGTGCGTGCGTGTGTGTGTGTGTGTGTGTGCGTGCGTGCGTGCGTGTGTGTGTGTGTGTGTGTGTGTGTGTGTGTGTGTGTGTGTGTGTGTGTGTGTGTGTGTGTGTGCACGTGGCTATCTCTCTCTCCCCTCTCTCCCACTCCCCCCCCCCTCTCTCTCGCCAACTCTCTCTCTCTCTCTCTCTCTCTCTCTCTCTCTCTCTCTCTCTCTCTCTCTCTCTCTCTCTCTCTCTCTCTCTCTCTCTCTCTCTCTCTCTCTCTCTCTCTCTCTCTCTCTTGTCATAAAACATGATACCGGGAGTCAGCGGAGAGTGGGTCCAAATGCACAAAAATGTGCAAGGGAGATAGAACCTGCAGTCCATACATATGTTACTCATAACTGCCACTGTCACGACCATCCCTGCTAGCACGAGAAGTGCAGCACACCATAGCCGGAGACTTATCACATGTCTTTTTACAACGTAGATCTCAACGACTAAGCTAAGTAAACGTCTCTTACCTGCAGTCCATACATATGTTACTCATAACTGCCACTATCACGACCATCCCTGCTAGCACGAGAAGTGCAGCACACCATAGCCGGAGACTTATCACATGTCTAAGGCTTCTATCCTAGATGGCCAGTTTATATAGGCAGTCGCATGGACTAGCTGCAAGGAAACTACTTATGTTTCTAAGTAACGACTACTCCGAAACTACTGCTCGGATCAGTAAACGTACCCGTTTATTCGTAAGCATTCGACGATCTAAATCTCGGATTCAGCCCAAGGCTTTTATTTTAAGGTACCATCAGATCGAGGTACCGTGGAAACCGATCCGTAAACGCTACATCCTTCAAGGATACCTAAGTTCCAATTTATTAGGAGAATACCAACATTGACTCCAGCAATAGACTATGCAATTGTGCTCCATTTGAGCAACATTAGTCACGATGTCAGCCTCCAAGGAACCTATGTCAAGGACTTAAATTGTCCATAGTTCTGCTATCAACTCGAAGTTGTCCATGCCCAACCTTAAACGGTTCAAGCACTCTCGAGAGTAGCAACTATTGCATTATTACCCTAAAGTACCGTCTAGTGAGTGACATTTGACCACATTTGGTCCATACCCGTCACGTCACTTCACAAATGCACATCATAAATGGAGCCCTCCATCCATAAAGGTGGATGGGGTACTCACGATTTACGACATCTCTCTCTCTCTCTCTCTCTCTCTCTCTCTCTCTCTCTCTCTCTCTCTCTCTCTCTCTCTCTCTCTCTCTCTCCTCTCTCTCTCTCTCTCTCTCTCTCTCTCTCTCTCTCTCTCTCTCTCTCTCTCTCTCTCCCCCCCCATCCTGGCCCCGGGGCCAAAAACACACACACACACACACACACACACACACACACACACACACACACACACACACACACACACACACCACACAAAGACAGAGACACACACGCCCCCGCATGCACAAATCATGCACTACCGCACATCTCCCCTTCCTAATCCATGGGGCACCACCTCGCCTTTCTTGCTCGCTGATTCGCACTGCAAACTTGTAACCTGTACTCTCACCCCCCCCCCCCCGCCCCAAACCCCCTTCTGCCTGATTAGAATATCTCCAGTCACTGACTTTGCTATTACCATTTTTAACCCAGAATACCGGTTAGGATTTCTTAAACTTTTTAAAAGGGGCTACTTTTAAGTGTAGTGGAGTTCTTTTGGTCCAGAGTCCGGGTATTGCCTGCGTTCCGGTACAGATTGGTACGGTAGAAGTACAACAGTCGGACACGAAACTAGGTGCTGATAATTCGGGAACTTTGATGAAGCTGGCATGGTTGTGATGTCTACTAATACAAAATTCTTAAAAGTTTATGGTATGGTGCCCTTTTTTCAAGATTGTAAGTGAGACCGGTGAACCCCGCTATTTTGGACGATCTCGGGTTTGTCGTCATCAGGTCTTGACAGGTCGCTCCGTTCTAATCGTTTACGTCGAGCGTAGGAATTGTATATTTTGTAATGTTTAATTCTAGCCTTATTTACTGAAGAAACCTTTTGGATGTTTTGTACTCCTGCTGACGTTGCCGACCGACTTTTGTGCGTGGGCTATTCCGTCCAAATTAAACTATGTTTAGGATATTCTTGTCTAAAGAGTACATATTCAAGACCAAAAAGAATTTTGTTGTAATGACTGCAGACGAATGCGTTAATCGCGCCTTATCATGACGAAATTTGTTCCGACATGTGTGCAGCGGCAGAGTGCATTGTGGTTTACAACGGCTTGTTCCTTCAAAACCATGTGCTTCAACACCTATGGTCACCTTAACCACATGATTTTACACTTTTATACAAGCATTGACACTTGTCGTGACTGAGCGTTTGGCGTTGCAGTTCAGACAACGCCCTGCTCTTAATGGATCCTGAAGCGACTCATTACAGTGCGCTTGGCGTAAAGGAAGATGCTGATATGCTGGAAATACAGCAGGCGTACAATGAACGCGTGGAGAAGGTTAGGACTACCCATCCTTTAAAGGGAATTTTTAACTTTGTCACTCGATGCTATGTTTGCTTGGGCATGTTAAACAATTTCTCTGACACAGTATTGCTTAAAGTTTTGAAGAAGATCTAATAAAATTTGTCCAGTTTTAGTTGTCTTGTAATCAAATGTGGGAGTATGTTTCTGTGCAGCTCCATCCAGAAGCTGTTGATGAGCATTTGGATGCAATGGAAAGAATAGGTCAAGCCTATGAGGTTTTGACAGACCCCACAAAGCGTGCAGCATATGATGATAGACGACACACAAATGGACGTGCAGAGGCAGCCTTGACGGTACAGTACATTTTATCTACTTTAGCTAGTGAATTCTCAAACAGTCATGACAACGATATGCTATGTTCAGGCTGGGTGCTGAGATTTTTGACATCAATAAACATGGCTCGAGTAGATATCAGTGCTAGTTCCTGATAGTTTTAAAACAATAATGAGAATATGCATTTAGCGTGTGCGCGTGCGCGTGCGTGTGTGTGTGTGTGTGTGTGTGTGTGTGTGTGTGTGTGTGTGTGTGTGTGTACGTGTGTGTGTGTTTGCGCGTGCGTGCGTGTGTGCATGCGCGCGCGCGCGCGCGCGCGTGTGTGTGTGTGTGTGTGTGTGTGTGTGTGTGTGTGTGTGTGTGTGTGTGTATGTGTATGTGTGTGTAAGTGTGTGTGCGTGTGTAAGAACAGTGTCTCGATCGACTTTCCCGTTGGCTCACAAGTCTCACGTCTCTCTTCACTCGTCCGCTTGTGTTGTTATGAGAGAGCGTTGTGTTGTATGAGAGAGCGACAGGGAGGGAGGGAAGGAGGGGGGGGGGAGAGAGAGAGAGAGAGAGAGAGAGAGAGAGAGAGAGAGAGAGAGAGAGAGAGAGAGAGAGAGAGAGAGAGAGAGAGAGAGAGAGAGAGAGAGAGAGAGAGAGTGTGTGTGTGTGTGTGTGCGCGCGCGTGCGTGCGTGCGTGTGCGTGTGCGTGTGCGTGCGTGCGTCCTCGCGCACGCACACACCTGGGCGCATGTCTGCGCATGCCATAAGGCGCACAAGCTTGTGCGCCTGTCTGTGCGTGGAAGGTATTGTAGTCTTGCAAAAGGTACACAATTGGAATATATGTTTACTATTTCCATGCTTCAAAAGTCTATATTCGGTATGGGTGTGCCTCCAACCCGATGCAAAGTCATTACAAAGGAAACGTGCCTATGCCAACACAATTTCCGGCTCGAGTCCTCTGATTATTGGTCCAGCTGTCTGCCAGAGTTAGCTTGGAATCCTCTCCAGAGCCACCATGCGTCAGGCACTGCCATATGCACCTGACAGTGCATCCGTTAACTCCAAGAAGTCTGAGTGCTCGAGTTAGACCTCCATCCAGGGCACAGATGGAGAGTTGTATGGATTCTCTCATGTCTCATCTCTACTGTCTTCGACGGGTGTTAGGCCCCCCACGAACAGTATGCCCTGTGTACACATCGATAGGACCCCAGATCAGAAATCTTCTTGTGCAAGATTTTAACAAGTTGCCGCCTTTTCTGACTGTACACATGGTGTGAGAGTGTAGCGGTTTCAGAGCATTGTCTGGGGAGGAGTGGGGGGTAGGGTCGCACTGTCATTTATTTGGGGTAGTACATGTCGGTTGTTCTGTGTCTGCATTTTGCTAAGGTCGTGTTTTTTTCACCCGCGTTTTGTTAAGGTCGTGTTTGTTACAGGCTCCGGGAGGGGGCCAGGACTTGTCAGAGCTGACGGAGGTCGCTAAGAACGTCGCCAAGCAAGCTGTGGAGGCTCCCTCCAACCTGTTAACTAACGAGACCCTTGTGAAACTCACCACAGTCTTGACCAAGACGATCGGTGGTGGTGCCACGTGCGTTCACTCATTTGCCAAGATAAGCACGTGCCTACGTGCTTTTTGTGTTTTCTTTTCGGAATCCATGGGATCAAGTCCCTGATTGTTTCCATTGGCAAGCTCAAGTTTTTCTTGTCAAAACGTGCTTCTTGTCAAACTTGCTTCTGTGTGGAATTTGAAGCTTTCCAAGTTGCAAGATTATGGGACATGGGGTGTTCACAATACTTCAAATGCTTCTTGTCAAACTTGCTTCTGTGTGGAATTTGAAGCTTTCCAAGTTGCAAGATTATGGGACATGGGGTGTTCACAATACTTCAAGACGTCTGTATTACTCCAAACCAGCGGAGCCTATAGTTATCGGCGAAGCCTTAAGGACGTGATCGAGTTGTAGCACGCACCGATCAGTGGGGCAGGACAAAGTAATGAGGCATGTTTTCCAGGGCCACAGCTCGGGAAGTGGGCCATGTTGAGAAGTGCCCAACATGTAATGCGTAGCTTCAATTCGACTGACTCGACCTTTAAATAAATTCGGCGATCCGCAGGTTCGAAGAGTTCATTGGCACGGCGGGCATGGCCACAAGCGCAGCCGTTGTGTTAGCCACTTCGGAGTCGAAGTCCCCCTTTGATGAAGAGAACAAGAAGGATATTGCAAGGCTACAGGAGGTCTGTATGCTGTGCATATATGCTTGAATGCTTACGAATAAGGTGTATAAGTAGCTCCTGCTCATCCTGCCACGTGCGCGCGAGTGCACACACACACACACACACACACACACACACACACACACACACACACACACACACACACACACACACACACACAAAAGGACTTTCTATGGCACAGGCTTGGGAGGTATGGAGCATTACATGGGTGATGATGTGTTAGTACTGTTAACGGACTTTTCTTCCCTTGAGCTGGCCCGTCTCCTCATGCATGTTGGCTTTGGGTTCAATCTGCACACAGTCTTGGTGGAAATGATGCTTGTGGACCCTGTTCAATGTACACACAGTTTTGCTGACAATGATGCTTGTGGACCGTGGCTGACCATAGGCCTGAGAGACTTCTCAAATGATCATTGAATCGGCAAATTTTGCTACAACAGGATAGGGAGTTTGCTCTGGCGAAGCAGCTGGCTCAACGGCTCCATCAGTTTGTCGCGGGTGATGAAGATGCCTTTGTTCAGAAGACGCGGGAGGAAGCCCTCCGCCTCTCTCGCCTCCCCTTTGGGGTCCCATTACTACATAGAATAGGGTGCGCCTATCAGACGACGCTCTTTTGAAATCTATTGCCGACTAAGCCCCCCTATCTTTTGCATTGCTCTGTTACCCCGAGCAGGGAAGACAATCTTTGGTTACTACTCTTTGAGAAAAGGCCGTTGCTTTCATCCTCAATCTCAATGTTTGGTGGCGAGCGCCTTCAAAACATCATGCCTATGCCTCCACCTGCAAAGATGTTACCTCAAGACTGCCCACTTTCGTGTGCACTCATCTCACGGGATGTATCGTGCGTCTGGGGTGTTGTAAAATTGTGTAGTGGTGGTGACTCACTGCGTCAAAACACCAGGTGCTTGCTCACGAGGTGAAAAATACTTTTTAATCCGTTGATTACCTGATATTGAGCAATGGAAAGATCTTTAGAGTCGAGTGCGTGCTACTGTGTACTGATGTCGGGATTCTCCATATGGGATGTGTTCTGGATTGAGTCCCGACAGGGATCCACGTGGGGTGGCAACTGCGGTCGCGCAATCGAGTTGACATTATGGGGTGCTTAATCTTGGTGCAATGTGCACGTGGCCACGTCCGGGTCTGGAAGTTCAGTAAAGTGCATTCAAATGGCTGAAGTGTAAACTATTCAATTTGCGTAGTATCTGGCCAGTAAGGCCATGGAAGCTCTAGTGTGGACACGGCAATCATAACCCCCTTGCACGTGTGGGCAGGTCAAGAAGCGGCATTCCATACTGTAGAATGACCCCCGCCACTCCACCTGGGTAGCTTAGAATATAAGGGCTTAGATTTGTTTTCTACTTTTTTTCCCGCCGGAAATTGTAGCGCTGAAAGCGCTAAGGAAAGGAAGAGATAGGGGAACATCGGAATAGGACTTAGGAATATGGCCAGATGCCAGTTACATCAGTTGGCTGTGGCAACGAGAGATGTATGATATCCATGTCTACATGTGTCCTCTTCCCCTCTCTTGCCTTGGCCCTGGTTTCCATGCCCTACTTGGAGGTACAAGACCTCGGGGACTGTACGGTACGCCAGCTGGGTAAGGTCCCGACATCACATGTGACGGGGGACAGAGGCAATGCTGGCTTAGTAGTACCTGGAAGGAGAACGTTACAGAAATCCCATGGTACCATAGTATGTTTACCAGAAGGTGGCCAGCACTCGTTTAGCTATAGCATCGGGGTAATGGCCTTGTGTTTGTTCAATTTATGCTATTAGGTTCGGAGTTAAACAATTTAACAGGGTTTGAGAGTGGGGGGGGGGGGTGAGCAGGTACATGTATGAGCACAGCGCGGCACCCTTTCTTGGCAACATTGTTGGTGAATGGTTTCGGAACATGACCCACCGCTTTGGCACCCAGGTAGGCATCTCACTGCGGTTAACCGTCATGCATCCAGTCCTCTGCCCGGGAGTTCTATGGGAGCTCAACAGTGGTTTACATGAAGCGGCACACAAGTCATGTTGTTGAAGGTTTTGACTTGCTGTATCCCCGCCATGACCTGACCACGTGCGCGCGTGGGTGTGGCATGCTCGTCTGTGTGTACACACATGTGCTTGCGTGTATGTGAGCCATCTGGCACCAAGCTTCAAATATTTCTAGCGGAAACTCAAGGTTATGCTTGAAATAGCCTTGGGCAGCGAGGGGTGTTTGTAAGCCGTTCGTATTATCACAAAATGTTAGCTGGTGCTGATTTGCATGGGGGCTGTTAGTTTTCGGCAGCGAGGCACATCCGCCGGGATGCGGCAATGCACTCGGGTTTGTTGGTATATACATATATGCTAGCGTGTCGTGTTATAATTAGCGTAAAACTTTTCACAGTGTTGGGGAATGGGCTAATGCTGCTAGTACTCGTGCTATTAATCTCCAAGTGGCATTCCTAACAGGCCAGGGTTACAAAGATGATGGGCCCACAAAACTTTACAGGCCCATTACCTTTACCGCCCCTGGACTGTTAGCCGGGGCCTTCAAGTAATGCTCTCTGAAACAATGTCGTGCCTGGGCTACCGCTGCAGATGCAATAGGTCATGCGCTGCATCTTATGTGCATGTAAAGCAGAACCTATAGCGTACCTCCATGGGTTGTTATCACCTGCAGGCAAAAGGAGTGCGACAGTGCTGGAAGACTAGTGCTTTTGGATTTTGTATGCTTCTCCTTCATGTTCAGAAACTCGCTCAGCATAATTTTCGCGGCATGGTCTGCTTATCACTGTAGAAAGTTTTTGTCCCGTCGTCAAAAGCAAATGTTGTCCTCTAAGGCGTCTTGGCCAATGGTTTACGCATGTGCAGGCGGGCGCCTATTCGAGCTACGTTTCCCTGGGGCTCATAAAGTATGACTTCGACCACTCTGGGGAGGACGGTGCAATGAAGATCGCAGAAATTGTCAAGTACGCCTGAGATCTGCTTCTTTCTTGGGTCTCCTCCTCCTCCTCATGAGCTTCAGCTTTGCTATTGTATTGCTAATTGGTTGATGGAAGCGTCGTCGGTTCATGGGTTCTAAACGATGGGGTTTTAATAACTGTTCGCGCTCTACTTGAGGAAGGGCATCGATGCAATGGCCATGGCTTGATAGGTGGCAACTGTCCTAGCGGTCGCCAGAACCCGCACGTCATGCATGCAGCATCAGTGCAGTCAGCAACCCACAGTCACCAGGTTCGCCCTTGGGATCCCCCTTCAAAGAAACCCTGTTTACATTTGTTCTTCAATAGTGTGAACGGGCTCGAACTTGTGGCTGCGACTGAGATTGCGCGTGGTTATCGAGAGCCTGTCGGATGCACATGCCCCATTCTGTGTCATCTCTGCCACGCCCACCCTCTGTGTGTCATGCTTGGCGGGGAACACGTGCAGAAGTTGTCAGGCTGTTCAGCGACGCGGTCACCCGCCCACATGCGCAGTGTCAATCCTGTTTGTAAATATCCGATGAAGCGGGCATTGGCTCCCTAGCTTGGATCTGTCGTTTTGGCCCATATGACTTGTCGACCAAAGACTGGCACGTGAAGATTTAAAGCACGCATGGGCTCACAGGGTTTTAGAGGAGCGCATGGGCTGGACCACGCGTTAGAACTGCCCACGCGAAGTTTTAAGTCACCTCTGGGCTCACAGGTTCTTGGAGGAGCGCATGGGCTGGACCATATCCAGTGCTTGGAACCTGATTGTGAAGGACCTCGAGGACACCCTGCGTGATGTCTGCCGGACTGTGCTGCAGGAGCCCGGCGTCACCGCCCCCATTCTTGTTCGCAGGGCCCAGGCCCTTCACCGCATGGGTGTCATCTTTCAAGAGGTTCGTCCCCCCACCTCCCCCCGCCCCCCCTCCCCCCCCCTGGGGGGGGGGGGAACCTGTCTTTGGCGCTTTCCTCATTGAGTATTTGCCACCGTGTCGCAGAATCCCCCTGCTGGGAATGCCATCCAACACGAGGAGCCGAAAGGTGCTTTTCAGGGGTTCACGTTGATTTTCTTGTCGGATTTTTGTGGACGGGATAGTCACAAAGTCTTGGGGGCTTGTCACAGTTTGTCGACGGTGTTTGTGAACTTTCCTTGGCTTCTCGGCATGGTCCATGCCTGTTGCCAACTAAGAGTCCATCGTCATCTTGAATAGATTCGGTCGTGTTGAAACACATGTGCCAGTCTTGCGCTGTGCGAAATCTTAATTAGCTGCATTAGCTCTGACACGTACTTGAAGGGTGTTCGGGTTTAACGGAAAAATTTCGCCTATGCACCTCGGTCTGTAGGTGGCCAGTAAGCTGCGACAAGTGTTGTAAGGTAGGAGTTTACTTGAGATATCTATCAGGAGTGCGTCCTCGCTCTAATGGGAAGGGTTACGGCTAAACTGTGCAGGGTTATGTCATCACGTAGTGCACACACCACCCACACACACACACACACACACACACACACACACACACACACACACACACACACACACACCACACACACACACACACACACACGGCCCCCAACACACACACACACACACACACACACACACACACACACAAAGAGAGAGAGAGAGAGAGAGGAGAGAGAGAGAGAGAGAGAGAGAGAAAAAAGAGAGAGAGAAAGAGAGAGAGAAGAGAGAGAGAGAGAGAGAGAGAGAGAGAGGGAGGGAGGGAGAGAGAGACGCCGGGGCACGCACAGAGTTACCATACAATTCCATGCACGCGCTCACATATATGAACATATGTTTATGCGTGCGTCCTCTCTTCAAGCAAGGGGGTCAGGTCTGTGCTTACCACCATGCAGGTTGAAAGGCCTCCAGCAGAGTTCGATCCCAGTGCAGAACAGCTGCAAGCAAGCGCGGACTTGACGTCGCAGAGGTTGGGTACGGTATTGGACACAGCGGGGACCGTTGTGGACCGGGCCGCTGGCATTGTTCAGCAAGGAGTCAGCCAGGTCGAGGCAAAAGTTTCTGACAGCGCCCGTCAAGGTGCTGATGCTCTGAGCGAGGACGCCATCCCACGAGCTGTAGACACGGCAGCTGCTGCAACCGACAATGCTGCAGAACGTGCCCATCAGGTCCTTCTCTCGCAGGCTTTTGCATATGAGGACACGTTGAATTAGATGCAGAAGCCGACAGTTGGGGTCCTGGTCGTAGACTTTAACTCACGGAACATGCTTCGCAGAGGTTACACATATGCCTTGACCTATATAGTTGCATGAATAGCTTCACCTCCCTAAGTGTTGGTATGTGGTAGCATGCTAAGATCTGTCTAGGAGTGCTGGAGTCGAGGGAGCCCTGCCTTGTATAAGCAAGGTTTAGAGCTGGCAGCGAGACTTTTGTGCTTTGGTGGAGCGTATCCTTGAAAGAAAATTGAAATGTATTAGTCACAGGCACCTTATGCCGAAAAGTGCAAGTTGGAATTGTGGACACCTCGATGCCCCAAGTCCTAGGCCAATGTGGCAAGCAACTTGCACGCGCATGTGGCTGTGGCCGTGTGAGAGCCGTCATCATTATCCTCCCAAGCTCCCCCCCCCCGGGGGGGGGGGGGGGGTTGGGGGGGGGGGAGGCCATTCCTAGGAGGCTGGGCCTTTACGTCGACCAAATAGTGGGACTTGGACGTGCGGACAGGTGACGCAGTCGGCTACGCAGATGGTAAAGCAGCAGGCCCGACCTGCTGCGGAGGACTTGAAGAAGCGGGCGGTGCGGCCAGCTGCTGCAGCGGTGTCAGACAATGCGGAGCCTACCGCCCAAACCGCCCGGGATCAGGTAATTCAACCTGCAGCGGACGCGGTGAAGCAGCATGCCCAGCCGCTCGCGGACACGGTCAGCAAGCAGGGCATCCGTCCCGCCGTCCAAGCCGTTCAGGTGGCCCCCTTTTACACAGCATTCAAGGCTATCCATGCGATCCATCTGTGCGTGGAAGACAGGCGAGCATACAGGACGTGTGGTGGCGTCGTTGTTGGAGTAATCACTTACTTTATAACTCGTATTAAGAGCTGGAGTTACTCACTTAGGAGAAGGGTGCTCCAGCCCGGTGCTGGAGAGGGGATGTGGTTTTGGCATTAGGGAACGTGCCGCATTTTGATACTTCACTGGTGTCAGGCTGTGCTTGTTGTATCGATCCAGGGATTACGTGTGGCTCATTTCAGGTCTGGGAGATGAGTCGTGTTTCCAAGGGGCTGCTAGAAAATGCGCATCGCCCATTGGCCACGTAACTTTCCGCCAATATATCATTTCGGGAGCCATTGGTTGGTGAAGGTGCACGTTGTCTAACAACTGTCTTTGCCATCTCTGGCGGCCTTCATTGGGATTGGCTAATATTATTATTTATTCGCCACACGCCGTTAGTCCGCCATGTTGTCTGTCGCCTCAGCTGTCTACTGTGCACTCTTCCCCCCCTGAAGTGGGGAGGGGGGGGGGGAAGGGGGACGGAATTTTCAGCCCTTGGATATACGTCTCCCATTAATGCAATGTCAGCTTTTGTTGTCTGCTTGTCGTGCTTGTGAATGCTAAGGATGGCCCCCCTCCCCCGGGGGGCGTGGGCGGAGCACTTCTCTCTCCTCATCGACCTCTGCCCAACGGAGTTTGAAGGCCCCTCCCACCCGCCCTTTCTGTGGGCTGTCAGTTGACCGGTCTTGTGGGCTTGCTCACCTGGTGGAGATTCATCGAGGAAACCCGAAGTTCGGGTCTGACATCGGGCATGGAACTGCAGGAGGGCGCTAATCGAGCTGCAGAAGTGGCCAACAAGAGCGTCATCCAGCCAGCGGCTGACGCCATACAGCAGGGGGCACAGCCACTGGCCGACCAAGTGAAAGAACAGGGCATTCGCCCCGCCAAGGAGGTAGCTCAGAAGCTTGAGGCTGCCCAGGCATTGAAACAGCAGGTTCTGGATCCTGGGGCTCAGGCAGCTCAGTCGCAGGCTCGGCCCTTGGCTGAGAAAGCGGCTATGCAAGTCATCGACCCCACCGTGCAGGCTGTCCAGGTCTGCGCGCCCTTCCATTCAGGAATGTCCTTCTTCTTCGGCCTGGAAAAACTTTTTCTTTTCCTGACTTCCCCGGCTTGCCGGACTGGCTTGGCTACCTAATGGTATGGTACATATATGTGGTAGGTTCTCTCTGAGCTTAATTGTTGTTACTTAGAAGCTGATGTGTAGCTGGCAGTGTGCGGATCTTCCTTGACACAGCTGTTACCGTTCCCTTGTAGTTTGCATGCCTGCTCGTCGAAATTGCATTGGATTTGGAATTCAAACATTGTCCCATGGTGGCTGATGTGGTGTCTCAAGAGTACACCGTCTGGCACCGCTTAAGCTTGTGGTTGGAATGTGCTGCGCGCCTACGCTTGCTTGCATGTGTACGACGGGTGTGCATCCCCCCCTCCCCCCCCCTCTCTCTCTCTCTCTCTCTCTCTCTCTCTCTCTCTCTCTCTCTCTCTCTCTCTCTCTCTCTCTCTCTCTCTCTCTCGCTCTCGCTCTCGCTCTCGCTCTCGCTCTCGCTCTCGCTCCCCCTCTCGCTCCCCCTCTCGCTCTCGCTCCCCCCCCCCCCTCTCTCCTCTCTCTCTCCTCTCTCTCTCTCTCTCTCTCTCTCTCTCTCCTCTCCTCTCTCTCTCTCTCTCTCTCTCTCTCTCTCTCTCTCTCTCTCTCTCTCTCTCTCTCTCTCTCTCTCTCTCTCTCTCTCTCTCTCTCTCTCTCTCTCTCTCTCCCCCCCCCCCCCCCCTTGGCGCAACAAGGATACAGAATGTAAGGGATTCCGTGCAAGCTTAATGTGATGTCTCCGTCTAATTTTCATAACCCCTCTAATTGTACTACTCTTACATGTGGTATCGACGTTGATGTGACGATTTTTTTGTTGTTTTGTCCGCTGAAGCTCTCGACACAACATTCTAATGAATCGCAAGTGGCAAAAGGTAAGCCGGGGTCATGCTGGTAAGGTTTCACTTACAAGGACAAACAACCCGGTGGTTTGCGGGTGTTACGTTGGGGAAGTTAAGGAATCCCAGGTCTTGTCCGATATTTTCGCTGGAGCAAATATTGAAGGTGAAACAGTTGAAGACCCTTATCTTTGGTATTTTACAACGATTTATGAAGCATTCTCATCAATTTTCGGTAGGGTGTTGGTTGCTCACTACTGGAGTATGAAACCGGACGATGTTTATTGTGAGGAACTCGTTGAGAAGTTTTTGGGTGCCATGGGAGCCTTACTTGCTGATAATGTTTTACAAATGTCCTTGGCTTCTCAAGTTCTTCACATCATGAACTGTGGTACCGCCGTAGATCTCACGGAGCGTCTAGACGCTCTAAAGATCTCGCGGGATGAGCTTCCCGAGCTCAATGTGGGTGAAGTGTTTGATAAAACCACGCTAGATGAATTGAAATCGGCTGCGCCAGAGCGTGTGTCGTTGAAGGACAACTTCTCCTGGCTGTATGAAAGACACGTGAGCTACCGAGGAAAGGACTGGGACTACGTCCATCCTGACCTTGAAGAAGCTGCAAAACTAAAGTTTGGTTCATTTCAAGCTGATGATGAGGAACATACTCCTCCACCGGCTCAAGCTGACGATGAAGGTTTCGACCCTCAACCGGCTATCGAACGACTTGCCACACCAAATTTTGGTTTTGCAGCTTCTTCAAGGTCGGGATGGACATAGTCCCAGTCCTTTCCTCGGTAGCTCATGTGTCTTTCATACAGCCAGGAGAAGTTGTCCTTCAACGACACACGCTCTGGCGCAGCCGATTTCAATTCATCTAGCGTGGTTTTATCAAACACTTCACCCACATTGAGCTCGGGAAGCTCATCCCGCGAGATCTTTAGAGCGTCTAGACGCTCCGTGAGATCTACGGCGGTACCACAGTTCATGATGTGAAGAACTTGAGAAGCCAAGGACATTTGTAAAACATTATCAGCAAGTAAGGCTCCCATGGCACCCAAAAACTTCTCAACGAGTTCCTCACAATAAACATCGTCCGGTTTCATAATCCAGTAGTGAGCAACCAACACCCTACCGAAAATTGATGAGAATGCTTCATAAATCGTTGTAAAATACCAAAGATAAGGGTCTTCAACTGTTTCACCTTCAATATTTGCTCCAGCGAAAACATCGGACAAGACCTGGGATTCCTTAACTTCAACAACGTAACACCCGCCAACCACCGGGTTGTTTGTTCTTGTAAGTGAAACCTTACCAGCACGACCCCGGCTTACCTTTTGCCACTTGCGATTCATTGGAATATTGTGTCGGGAGCTTCAGCGGACAAAACAACAAAAAAATTCGTCACATCAACGTAGATACCACATGTAAGAGTAGTACAATTAGAGGGTTATGAAAATTAGACGGAGACATCACATTAAGTTTGCACGGAATCCCTTACATTCTGTATCCTTGTTGCGCCGACTAGGGACACGTCCCTTGAGCTACGCTACTACCAGGCACACTTGCCGTACTGCACTTTACGCGAGACCTTATCCAGAAGGACCACGATAACACGGATCCGACCCGAGCACTTAGCCGATTCGAACCCGGTCCTAGTCACTGTTACAACTATGCTAAGCAAGCGGCCGGGGGGGGGGGGGGAGAATGCTGTCGCCTTGCGGCGATGCGGGGGCAAGTGCGCTTAAGCTAAGACCATTCTGAGGGGTACACGAAGTTTCGAATTTCGAAATTTACCATTACACAACTCCCCCGTATAGGCAGTCGTGGAGCAAGTTAAAGAGTTGTCGAGAGAGCATTTTGGGCTTGTAGAAAGGAGCCAAGCAGGGAGCTAGCGCTGTAACAGAACAGGGCCTCAAGCCCCTGAGCAAGGCGATTGATGATGCTATTCCGTTGGCGCAAGCTGTGGTGGAACGTGCAGTTCGACCTGCCACAGCTGCTGTCCACGAACAGCTGCCGGAAATTGCAGAGGTAAGGTTGATGATGACATGCTCGCTTCCCTGATTGCATGCATGCCATTGATTCGCTTGAATGGAAAATGTGGTGGTGACACGCCCCCCCTCCCCCTCCCTCCTCTCTCTCTCTCTCTCCTCTCTCTCTCCTCTCTCTCTCTCTCTCTCTCTCTCTCTCTCTCTCTCTCTCTCTCTCTCTCTCTCTCTCTCCTCTCTCTCTCTCTCTCTCTCTCTCTCTCTCCCTCTCTCTCCCTCTCCCCTTCCCTTCCCTCTCTCTCCCTCTCCCTTTCCCCTCTCTCCTTCCCCCTCCGGCGGCTCATGTCTACCCGCCTCTCAGAGTGCGTTCCGGGCGCGCGTGTGTGCCCGCGTGCGTCCCCCTCCCCCCGCACTTCTCCCCCTCCTCTCGCATTGAGAAGGAGGGCAACTGTTGGGCTTGTAGTGGCTGCAAACATTGTTGTTTTAACTCTAGTGGGTGGCAGCTTTCATTGACGTAGCATGTTCATGCCCAGGGGGTTGTAAAGAATAGAGTGCAGCCGCTTGCCAAAGAAGTAGAGGAGAAGGCCGAGCCTACAGCGGAAGCCATCAAGGAACATGTCATCCGCCCCATTGCGCAACTGGTGGGGCACCCACTGACAGCATTTATTTCCGTGCTCAAGGGTTTGACACAGTAGAGCCACGGGCCAATCCATATATATGTAGGCCCATGAGAACCATGTATATACCTATCCGTGCTTGATTATAGTTTCTTCGCAGTTACAGCGGGTCAATATGGGCGTTATATATTTTTATTGAATTCTCAGTACTCCCGTTTTATTTCACAAATAGCCTTTCAAAAGTAGCGATGGCCGGAAGAATCAGTAGCCGCTGCTGGCCAAAAGGTGTGCATGTGTCCACGTTGCACGACTTTTTTCCGCGGGCCCACATGGCCAGGGCTCTGAAGCTTGTTGGATGCCTTGCATTCCAGTATTTCCGGCCGTATGGACATGCGGCAGCAATGTATTGGATTTTCACAAAGAATACTTTCGTATGATTCATAAAGGAATTCTCGCCACCTTGCTTTCGCTCCGTATCATTTGGATGTCGTTTGTGAAGTTGATGTCATTGCACTATAGCTAGATAGAAAGAGGAGTTAATGTCATTTGTACCCCATCTGCGACATAACTCTTAATTAATAGAGGCATGGGTGGAAGCATTAATGGACCTAGGTGGAAGCGTTGGCTTTACACGTCAGGATTTACAAGGGTGGGATGAGGGACACGTGGGGAGTTGCGGAAAGAAAGGAAATCGTATTGAAACCACGGTGCAACAGTGGAAGTCTTCAGCAGACCTGGTGGTTTGTGGGCTGCAGGTCTCAGAGAATGCGGAGGGCTACGCAGAGAAATTGAATCGAGAGGCAAGCTTCACCATTCCTTCCCCTTTTCAGTCTTCTTAGAGGACTCCTCTGACGCTCTATCGTTGTATTGAAGGCTCCAAACCCACGTGCTACTCGAGAAGTGGTTTTGAATCTGTTCGAGTCAGCTCCACATGTGAGGGGATTTGCCATGCATGTTTTCATGAAACAATACGTGTTGAAGT
The DNA here is from genome assembly GCA_002005505.1 of Botryococcus braunii. Lineage (NCBI taxonomy): Eukaryota > Viridiplantae > Chlorophyta > Trebouxiophyceae > Botryococcus > Botryococcus braunii. The sequence continues at coordinate 133,114 of MVGU01001062.1, read as the reverse complement.
CATAGCTATAGAAAACTATACGCGTCTTGTGGTGGGAGATTTAATCCTGTGCTGGGCTGCGGATTCGAAGTGCTCAATACTTTAACCATCTCGGAACTATAGCCTAATTTTGGTGGATCGTGACAGAAGCCTTGCAAAACCAATCGATTGGTACTCCGAGTTTCTAACCAAGCAAGTGCAAGGCTTTTGTGACACCCCCCTCCCCCCAACACACACACACACACACACACACACACACACACACACACACACACACACACACACACACAGAGAGAGAGAGAGGGGGGGGGAGAGAGAGAGTTTGTTGCAAGTGAGTGTGTGTGTGTGTGTGTGTGTCTTGGGGGGGGGGGTTGGGGTGGGGGTGGGGGTGGGGGAGGGTGTAAAGTGCTTACTCGCTGTGGTCACCATAACTAAGCAGGATGTGGAGAACGTGATGCGGCCATGCCAAACCATTGATGGTCGGGAAGCAGGTCGTCAAGCCCTATGCGAAGGCGGCCGCGGAAAGTGCGGAACCTGTGGCCGAGCAGCTGGTGGATGCACTTCAGTCTGGTGCCAAGGCTGTCTCTACAAACGCGGAGCCCCTTGTCAGTGAAGTGGGAGAAAAGTATGTCAAGCCCCTTGCAAAGGTGCCGCCCTACCAGATAGATCTTATCAGAGCATGACTGTTAGATGTGCGGGGCGGTTTTGTTTTCGAGACCCGGGCACCGGGGTGTGATTTCTGCGCTGTTGTGTTGAAGCACCTTTCCTATTTCAAAGCCAACCGCCTAACCGCTCCACTCGGCGCCTTCATGCATGCCTGCGTGGTGTATGTGTGTGTGTGTGTGTGTGTGTGTGTGTGTGTGTGTGTGTGTGTGTGTGTGTGTGTGTGCGCGCGCGTGCGCGTGTGCGCGCGCGTGTGCGTGTGTGTGTGCGTGCGTGTGTGTGTGTGCGTGTGTGTGTGTGTGTGTGTGCGCGCTCGCGCGCGCGCATGTATGTGCATGAGCGCGCATTAGCGGACATGCGTGCAGGTGTGTCCATGTGCTTGAGGGGTGATGCGTGCACGCGCCTTTGTCGCTAGCCAGCAGACACCATACCTGCACAGCTCCGCTTCACCTAATGTGGTATAGAAAGCTTGCACATGTCACTTTCCATGATCGTGCTGTCCTTGCCGCGGAGATGGAACTCTCACACGGCCCTCTTTTAGACCAGTTACGGAAAAGGGTTTGGTCAACATCGGTGCAAATTCAAGCATGTCTGGTGATCGCTCACAAGCTCAGATGTGTGATTGTCCACGATTCTATAACACCCTTAAGCCATCAATCATATCGATTGGAAGCCTTCAGGCCCTCTCTCTCTCTCTCGTCGTCGTTGGTAGTACAAGGATGACCATGCGGGATGAGCACCGGAAAGTAGACAGAGAGGTTATAAAGAAGAGTGAAAACGCCGAGCAGAGAGGGAGTGGGAATCCCCCCCCCCCTTTCATTAGCCTTTTCTCCCCCCACGTGCATGTCCTGGTAAGACTATAGCTGTACTCAAGTTGGGCATCTTGTGTCAGACTGTTTACCCTATACGCTCAAACTTGCTAGCAAGAAAGGAGATCTTGAAATGATGATGAAAACTGAACAGGATATTGCAGTCACGGCTGTACCGGTAACGGATGAGGTGGTGGACCACCATCTGAAGCCAGCCTTGAAGGAGCTAGCGCCCAAGTTGGAGGAGGCGGCTCGGAGTGTGGCCACAGACGTCATCAAACCGACCGCACGTGATGTAGCTGACACTGTGGAGGACATAGCTGCAGACTTGCACCGCACCATCCCACGTGCCGCAGAAGAGCTTGGAGACATGTTCATGGAACAGGTACAGCTCCCCTTCTGCACGGCTTTCCATGCTCCTTCTGCACGGCTTGGGAGTCTAAAGTAATGCTAGGAGAGTGAAGTAATGCAAGAGGAGTGATCGACTGACAGGCCCGATCCCGCCCATGTCACGGCCCTGGAAAAAGAAAACCATTCTTTTTCCACGAAGAACATGGCCGTGGTTCTTTGGGTTCCTGGCGGGGGCCCGGGGGGAGCGGTACGTTCGGGCTCTGGATGAAAGGAGTGGATTCTGTTCCAGGCCCCGTATTAAGTGCCACAGTGATGGGAAGGTGGGGACGTCTGACGTTTCGACTGAGGGGATGGTGCGGAGGTTTAGGCGGAGCTGATTGCAGCGGCGGCCGGCGAGCTAGCGGAGGGTCTGCCAGAAGCCATTCGCAGGGCTGTGCGGCACAACAAGGTCCCGCGGGAGCTGCACGAGGACCTTTGGCGCCTGGCAGACCGCCTGCAGCCTCTGGCGGTCGCAATCAGACGGAACGCTGCCAAGTTGCCGCAGCTCGCCACCCGAACCGCAGTCGCCACGGAGCAGACCGCTGATGCTGCAGCGGAGGTGAGCGCCCGGTTGCTTCCCCCTGCTATCTCTTGCGGCCCAGGTTGAGTTCCCCCCCCCCCCCCCAAAGTATATGCGGGATTTTATCCCTCGTGTCACACATGGTGTTTACGAACTCGCCAGTGTCGATGCTCACTTTTTAGTGATGGGGCAACATTAATACATGTAGCCTTCATCCCTCGTGTATTCATGGCAGTTACTGACACGAGTGATTAGTGGCCGCTTGCAACTCAAAAAGGGCGGAGTCGCTCCGGGCGAGCGGGTGATATCATCAAGTGTCTCAGGGATTTTGGATTACGAACACAATGAACTGCCTGGTCAGGCCGTGAGCACGGAGTCCACCTTCGGAGTAATGCCTGAGGATCCGCAATATTTCTTCCCACTAGAGTTCCAAACAGCTCCCCCCACGCTTGCGTCCCATGGCGTCTACTCGGCACATCCTGTGAGGCGCAGTGATGCAGCGAAGATGGCATGCAAGGGGAGCCTGTGTATACGTGGAGGCTATACCTGCAGAGATTGCAAAACAGGTTCATACATCAATGGTTTGATCTGTGTGTGTTCTCAGGAATTGCGTCACAGGATCGGGCAGCAACCTTGCCTAGAATGGCCATGTACAATGCCCGGAAAAAAGCATTCGCATTGCTTTTCTGGCAGGGTCTTGTGGTCAATAGACCCTGTCATGCCACAAGTTGGGGCATGTGAAAGATGTGGGGATTAGTCGTATGATGGGTGACGCTCTTTACTGTGTTCGGGCTGCAGGTGCTGCAGGACGTGGCGGGCAAGGTGGCTCAGGAAGCCGAGCCCACAGCCGACACGATATCAGCAGTGCTAGAAGAAAAGGCTCACGACTTGCGGGTGACGGTGGAGGACAAGGGGGACCAGCTTGGAGAAGCCGTCAAGGAACAGGTGGGAAAGAGCTTCTATATATAGTTAGTCACGTGCTTGTTCAAATTTTGCTTGCCCTGTCAGATTGCAGGCTTAAGCCAAGCTTTGGGTAATCGTCTAGATCTATCTTCTCGTAGACGACTTTGACATACCGCGGCCAGGTCCGATATGCAGAGCGCATTAATGTCATGATTGTGATTTTTCTGATCAGCATGCAGAGTGCGTCAGCATTGAAGATTTTCCGATAAGTAACAGGCCTAAGTGGGAGGTGATCATCATGTCGGATGTGATCATCAAACCGACATTATGCATGATGCTGCTTTTGGTCAATACTGCGCAGGCAAGAAGGGTAGCCGAGACCGTGGTACCGCTAGCCGACCTCTCTACGGAGGCAGCTCAGTACCAGGCGCGGGCTGTTGCTTTAGGCACGCAGGCTGCTGCTGACAAGATTTCAGAGGATCTGAAGGTGGGCCCCCCCCCCCCCTTAACTGTCTGCTGTGGTGTCAGAAGTTGTTGGGGTTACCAGTTCAGCTGTTCCATGGGGCGGTTTCGCATATTCCACATATGTTTGATGTCCAGCAGATGCGGCATCACGCTTTTGGTGTTGCCCCGTGGGACCAATCCTTATGGGGACTCGGGGCATGCATGTGACCATATGTGATCAAGATGTAGATCAATTCAGACAAGCAATATTGCTGTCCCGGGAAGCAAAATTATACTTGTGGTAGACTTAGACATATATCTAAGAGCTCAAAGAGTTCCAGATTTTTATTTCCTACGTCAGTCAAGCACTCTACCATCTCTGGCGTATGGCCTGGTAGTACGGCCATTAGGGTTTTGAGATGGGTCTGAATTCACCCCCTGCTTCCTAGTCCCCGCAGCAGCCCCCGCAGACGTCATGTTCATGAATAACTGAAATAATGCTGTACATGAACTGTCTACACGACTCGTTGTTAACGATGGGGGGTGATCATTTATCGTTTTGGGACGTACGGAGAATCGCTGTTCTAATGTTGACTGTGGCCCTGAGCAGGAAGGTGCGCAGCAGGTAAAGGAGAAGGCTGTACCATTGGGGGATGACGTGGCAGACGCAATACAGAAGCAGGCTCACGTAGCCACTGCAGTGGTGAAGCCCGTTGCACAAAAGGCTGAGGAGGCTGTGGACGAGTTGGCACAGCAAGCTAAACGGGAAGCACCTGAGATAGCTGACCTTGTGTCCCATCAGCTTCAAGGGCATGCACAGGTAACCAAAAGGCGGTCAACACTGTCTCACGCTCTGTATCCTTTGTAGTTGTTTGTCCTTATCGTCTGAAGAGACGCAGGTTGTCTTAGGATGAGTCTCTTTCTGCGCCTGTCGTTGAAGGAATTGGCTCCCTGACATCTTCATATAGACGTTTGTCCTCTCCATGGTGCACGGGCTTGTGAGTGTCCCTGCTTCTGTACCACACGCAACCCTGAGCTCGACTACAATGACGAAAGCCTGACAGTATCTGGCTCTAAGAAAACAAACTGTTTGCAAAACCGCCGCAGCTGCGAAGACATTCCACATGGCCGCTCCCGCCCTTCAACTATCAGTTTGCGTCATGGGCCACTTCCACACCTCGAAATGCTTACTGCTTTTGCTCATTCGCTTGAATGGTTAAAGATGCTGTTCTGAAGGTACTGTACAGAGTTGGGGGTATGCTGCATTTTTAAATTTTTGTCGAGAACGCGAATTTTTGGTCGAGAATGCAGCTTTTGGCTGAAGGTACCAGGCGTCTGCAGCTTTGCATCCCTTGCGTGTCTGCGCAGAGCATTTGGTTTGGTCTTTGTTACTGAATTTGCCGTTTTGATCAACTCTTGAGGGAGGGCAGAGGGGGTACAAGCAAGCCATTTTCCAGATCGTGATTGGTTCATGTGCAGTGGGGCATCTTCTGCGGCCTCCTTTCAAATTTGACCGACGTGGATTGTGGTGGGTGGGCAGGTCATAGCGTCTACGGCCAAGCCGGTAGGCGAAAAGGCCGAGGAAGCGGTTTTGGAGGTTGCAGAGAAGCTTCAGAAGGACGGAAAGCCGGCGTTGGAAGATGCGGGGAAGGCAATTCGACTCCAAGCAGAGGCGGTAGCCGCAGCTGCGAAACCTGTTGGTGACAAGGCGAAGGAAGGTTTGATGGTGAGTCGTTATTTGCTTCGTAAGGGCACAAGTATGGAAAGTATGTTGATCAATCATGATTTATGAAGGAGGGAATTTGTTCCTTCAAATCATACAAATCTCTGATGCATTTATATGTTGTTTTCATGGCTTGGGGTGGGATATGATTGAACTCACAAGCGGACTATGGTTCAACGCGCAAGCGTGGGAGCATTCTGTACGGCATCCTGTGGCCCCTGCATGCATATGCCTGTGGTCTCATTTGCAGAAAGGACGACCCGTAAGGAGCATGCATAGGGAGCATGCATCCGCTGCAGACATCCGGCTTCCATCAACGCTATTATATTGCCATCAGACGTACTTGAATGCTTGACCGGTGATTCTGAGCCCCCCGGGGGGGGGGGGGGGGCGGTACACGTCTTGCGCCTGATGTCAAGGGCCGCCAATATGCTGGTGGGCATAGATGTCTTTGCTGTGTCTAACATGTTGTCAACAAGTCGCTGCACATCGCTCATGAGATGTCACTAATCAAGAGGCGTCCATCCTCGCACACATGGCTTTTCACATTTGCACATGTACATATGTGTACTGTCCACCGACACACTGCACATGTATGTGTCCACGTCCATATGTGCGTACCTTCACGGACACTCCCCCGCCCCCGGGGCAGACACAGAAATGCGCCACGCGCCCCCCCCCCCCCCAAACATCTGCCCAACCATACACGCCCGCAGCCCTGTGCACACGGATGCAGGTAGACACACATGGGTGCGATTTCCCTACCTTTATAGGTGGTATTGTTATTTACACATAAAATTTATGGTCTTTATTTGCGATTGTGGCAAAATGCCAGTTCCTCCTCTCTTCTTGCCACACTGGTCACATGGTTCTTGGAGGTTGGGGTTGCTGGCAACGTTGGGAGCTTCGGCACGCTCTTGTCTGTCTGGCCGGTGCAGGCATTCCATGTCGTGATCCCTTGACAACTCCTCACGGTGAAGAGGCTGTTGTGCACATCAGGAAGTCGCTGGCCACGTAGAGAAGGGAGCTAAACCTGTAGCAGACGCGGCAGGCAGCGCGGCAGAGAAGTTGGCCAAGGGGGCTGCTAGTGGTGTGGAGCCCTTGGCCCAGAAGGCTGATGAGTCCCTCCAGGAGCTGGTTGACAAGGCTTCCAGCATTGCTCGCGACACTGCCGACTTCGCCAGCGATGCCGCCAATGCCCAGGTCATCAATCACGACTTCATTCTTGCGCTCCCCCAGCATGGTTTGGCCCATGGGTTACTATGTATATGCGCAACGTTTACGTTTTGTTCTCCCCCCTGCCCCAAACAAAACATAAAGCGTGGGGGGAAGCCGTCCACGTTAGCTTTTACGCTGTACAGACGTTTTTGAGTGTGTCATGTGTATATCAGAGTTGACTCCCGAAACGTTTCGGGAGTTGTTACAACCTTTATGGCAACGCAAGTGAAGATGATTCCGAAGTAAACGATGTACAGGTTCCAATCATCAATGTTGCAACTAGTGTTAAACCATGGTAGGGGTTAAGCTGTCCGACAGAGTTTCCAACCCCTCCAGAGGCAGTCCCAGCCACGAGGTTACGACCCTCTCACGGCGGTTGAATTACCTGAAACCGTTACCCCGTGTCAGGGGCGTCCCAACATTGTGCTTCTCAGGGATGTCATGATTGACGCTGTCTAGGGCTTTGGAAGGCACGAAGCCATACGGCCTGCACATGTTGTTCCCCGTTTTTGTTTTGGGGGAGGGCCCCGGGGGGGCGAGGGGCAGTGTGTTGACATTTTAGAATTTCCCTCAGCTACAACAGGGGAGGTTATATTGTTCCCCGTTCTGACCCCTTAGGGCAAAGGACGCGACTTCCAAGTTTGTCGTCGCAACGCAAATGCTGTTGAGGCTTATCCTGCTGAACGGCGCCTTGCAAACGGCATTCGGGAACCTTATACCTCCCCAGACTCTTGACTAACGGCTTTGCATGCTTCTGGCACACCCCTCTCTCTAGTGGAACTATGTCACTGACATGGGGAGAGCCCAAGGAGCTTTTAACATTGGAAAAATGGATCGCAGGCGGAAGCAGTGAAGGAAGCTGCAGAGCCGGTGGGTCAAAAGGCAGAGGAAGGCGTGCAGGAGCTTGCAGACAAAGCGGCAAAGGGAGCCCAGCCAACCGCTGACCAAGCCAAGGAGCAGGTCTCCAAAGCAGCAAAGGAAGCCAAGACGGCTGCTCAGTCCTTGGGCGAGCAGGCAGAGACGGGGATCGACAAGGTTGGGATCATGGCTCGTGCTAATTAGCCGTGCTTATAATTACAAGTGCTCATCCACGTTTGAAGAATGGACCCTTTCCCTGCCATGTACCGGCGATTGTGTGACACGGTCAGCGGGGTATTGAAGTACGGGTGAACATACTATACTTTTTGCGTGTTCTTCATTGGGGACACTCGGGGCAGAAAAAGGGGATGGGCTACAAAGGCAGTTGCAGCATATGCAATGTTGTTTCAAAATGACAATGAATTTATTGTATTCATAGCTCTGCTTCATCAAGTCGTTCATAGCCGTGCGTGTTTAAATGGCCGCGGAACTCAGATGTTGGGAATTCGCAGAGAAAATCATTGTTGCAATAACGGTTTATCGCACACTATGCCAACCCGAAAGGGAGGGTATCCGGCAGGGTAAATATTGTCACGGGGGAGATACTCCCTCCAGAAACTCCCCAGTGGCCGGCACACAGCTTGCGCTGAAGTATAGAACATTTTATTCCCTGAAAGTGAGCGTAATGACAGCCCTCCTTCCAAGCCCATGCGTGGATGTTGCTGCTTTGATCATGATGCCTGCTCATGTGGACGGAGGGTTTGGTGTTGCAGGCAACTGACCAAATTGAGCAGAATGCCGACCCTGCTGGAAAGAAAGTACATGAGGCTGTCGAGAAAACCGCAGGCCAAGCTAAAGAAACCACACAATCGGCGGCCGGACAGGCGAGCGAGGCTGCACAAGAGGGATCTAAACAGGTTGTTTCAAAGTCTAAGGAGGTTAAAGAAGCTGCTAAGGACACGGTAAATTCTATCATGCAACAACCGTGATCATGTATCATCTTGAGGCTTTTTCGTCTCTTTGTTAATATCCTATTTAAAACCATGCTACTACCGTTAGCTGTTGGTCGTTAAGGTTGATTTCATGCTTGTTAAACACGTCCAGTCCCAATCTGTAGAACAGTTTTCTTACAGTTTTTCTAAGTACATTGTTGTACAACAACGCAGTTTTCTAGAGAAAAGGGCTAGCTAGCGCTGTTCAGAGAGTCTTCTTTGTTATATCATGAATGCGGTGTTTTTGGTATTCAAACAGGGACCCTTGCTTTCTACCATTCATTGACTAGCCTTGGGTGGCAAGCCATCGATGCTGTGGCCACATGGGAGGTCCAGTCAAAAACTCTGTCCAGACACCTATCTAAGAACAATTGGTGTAAAGAGATCGAGCATGCCTGGACGGCTGCTGTTTTCATGCAAACCACACAACGCAAAAGGAGTTTTGATGATTACGCTGTGGTTTTGGGTTGCACAGGCTAGCAACGTGGCAGAGCAGACCAAGGAGTTCGTCCAACAGGCCAAAAAGCGCTCTCAATAGGAGGGTTGAATTCAACCTTTCGAAGCGGGCAACTCGCTTAGGACGATAAATGATTTTCTTGTTTGAGGATAACTTTGAATGCTCGGGGACATCTTGATGTTGATGATAGTCGTCATAATAAGTATGGAAGATTCTTGTTGAACGTCCTGGTGAGCTGTCGATCTTGTGACGACATTCTCTGAATTTTCACTTGTTTGACCAGTGCGCATCCGCTACGGATGACTGAAGGGTTATGAACTATATAGTTCCAGTACTAGTAGAAAGAGGTGGTCCCAAGGACTATGAACTGTAGGGATTGTAGAAGGGACTATGAACTATATAGGGACTCTAGGGATAGTCAGCCTCTGACATATACATATATGTGTATAACTGGATACCATTTCGAAGCCTTACGGTAAGGAATCGTGTCTTAACGGTATACTAGGACTTCAACAAAAGTTCCCAAGTACCAACTCTGAAGGCTCGAACTGGGACAGAAGGCTTTTGACTTGTCCGAAGATTGTACTACACACGTTTAGTGGATAGAATTTTGGGCAAGGCCACGTGAAGCTTGCAGTGACACAGAGAAGCAACTGAAGTTACTACTCCGACATGAGGTACTAGTACGAGTTCGAGTGGGTGTACCAGACGTATAACAGAAGGTACAATTCACAAGGGTGCAAGCACAACTTAAGATCATCTAACATCTTGGATCAGCACAATGATTTCCTCTCCACCTTCTCCACATTTCCCCCTTTTTTGTACATTCTTTTTATTGTTTGAATCTACCAGTTGAGATCGTTTTTAAGTAAATTTTGAAGCATATCCTGAACAGTGTTTCTGAACTTAGTTACCCCTAAGGCTGGATTTAGTTTGTTAGTTCGAGTACTATGAACTGGTAAGCCTACCATACATGGTAGGCTTACAACTCGTTTGTGAGTAAGATCACAGCAGTACCAAGGTGGCCGATACCGCCTTGAGTAAGATCACAAACGAGTTGTAAGCCTACCATGTATGGTAGGCTTACCAGTTCATAGTACTCTTAAGGCGGTATTGGCCACCTTGGTACTGCTCACAGAGCAAGATTTCACATCTCTTGCAAGGCAATTTCACCAGGCCATCAACTTGAGGGGCTTCATACGTCCGGGAAATGGGGGACTGTTAAGGAAATGATCTCAAGACATGCAAAGCGGAAGAGGTTTTGGAGAGTGAGCAAGCAGACTAAGTTGATATCTCGTATGGATAGTCCTTACATTTGGAACGCCACTCGCTCATCAACACAGGCGAAGCGCCAAATATAGCCGCACGCGCTAAAGGCAAATATGTATAAATTACACTATAATTGTACGTACAGTACCCAAATCTGGTACACGGTGTACTCCCCTGACCATACAACGAGGTACAAGAACCACTGTTCTTACAAATGACATATACGTGATGTCTGATTGGTGCACAGGTCGGTGCTTATACATCCTGGCATTCCTTTGCATTGACCTATTCCATTTACTAAGGAGCAATTGCAACTGCAATGAACCCGTAAAGGGCTGTTACACGGGGCGTGCCCTGGTCTTCCTAGTAGTGCCTGCCTGTCAATGCCTGTCGTCAAAAAATGTGGGAATGCACCACAGGCTGCCGTTCACCATTCGGGTACAACCCCTCTGGTTTGTAGCTCCTAGTGTCAGCCACATGGTCCCAGCAACGGATCTGACAGATGCGAGCCAAGCTGAAACATCGTCCAAATGACGCAAAGCTTAACTCAGTTTGAAATGTCCGGCGGAGGGAATTCGAGTGTAATTCTGCCATTGTGGTTTGAGAGTTGGTGTGTGTGTCATGAAGCACTTGGTGCGTACATTCCATTGCCCCACATGTATCTCCATGTAAATGCCTGCATCAAGGACCAATTCCAGGGTTAACTTGACGGGGGATTGTCAACCAACTTTGTGGTTAGCAAGAGGCCTTGTCTTATGGGAAGGAAGTGGTGGTGTTACGACAAAAAGGGGTGGTGGCTTCCAGCAGAAGTGGGCTATCTCTAATTGGAGGTGGGTGCGCGCGTGTGTGTGTGTGTGTGTGTGTGTGTGTGTGTGTGTGTGTGTGTGTGTGTGTGTGTGTGTGTGTGTGTGTGTGTGTGTGTGTGTGTGTGTGTGTGTGTGTGTGTGTGTGTGTGTTGGGGGCTTTTTTGTGTTTTCGTTCTGCTTCGTTTTTTGGGGTTTATTTAATACTTTCCCCTAAGGGGAAAAGTGGAATACATTAGTCCCTTTTTTTTTGGGTGGGGGGGGGGGGCGGGTGGGGGGTTCTCCCGCCCCTTCTCTGTGGATCCCCAGTGGGACTCCCCACCAGGAGTCCCCAGACTTCGCCTGCATGGGGCCGGGCTTTGCAGTACAGCAGGTCCGGGACAAGCTGGCCGTTTTCTCTCCTATTTCTTGGCCGAAGGTTAGAATTTCTTCTGATACCAGTTAGTGTAAAATGTTTGGCGCTCCCATGCAAAATATTTTCTGATTTGTTCTGTTGCATCTGGGTTGGATCTTGCGCAACCGCCGCCAGGCTCCTCTCCTTAGTCGTAGTTTCGTAACTGGGTTTTCTCTTAAACATATTTATAACGCATGCTGGAGGAATACTTCCTTGCGCCTTAGCCTTTGGTCAACTTCAATTTCGTCCGTCTACGGGCTTGCCCAGCGAGTCGGGCCCACATCTGCGAGGTCTGACCTGAAACGGCAGTCAATATAGCCTCAGAACGTGCATTTCGAGCGCGGAAAGGAACAATGAAAGTCTAACACAACTTAGTGCTTTGAAAGATGCGACAGCTCAAGTACCACGAGAAAAAGCTTCTGAAGAAGGTCGATTTTCTGAAATGGAAAACTGACCAAAGTTTGCGGGAAATAAAAGTAAGATCCCTCCATCTGTGAAGTGGTCGTGTGATGCTTCTGTTGGACTCATATATGGCCAAGTCGATTATGCTGGCCACCCAGAAACTGTGTGGTTTGCCCTTGCAGGTGATAAGGAGGTATCACATTACCGATAGGGATGATTACAAGAAGTACAATAAACTGTGTGGTCTAGCAACTAAACTTGTGGGAGTTCTTAAGCGATTACAACAGACAGATCCTGCTCGGATCGAGCTTACCGACCAACTACTCGATAAGTGAGTATTGTGTTTGCTGGTACTGGAATGATACCTTGTGTGCAGATGCCCCTCGATGAAGATTGGCACTGTTTACCTTCAACATGAGATTGTCAAAAATTATGCATAGGTTTTGTCCCTTGATCCAAAGCTAGCATCTTGGGGTATCCAGTGTTGCATTTCATGTGTCTCTACATCATCGATAGTTTTCCGTATTGGACCTAATCATGCACAGGTCTGGCATGAGACACTCCTTCAGTTGAAGCGCATAGTGGCGCTCTGGTGTGCAGGTTGTTTGCCATGGGAGTGATCACCACCAAAAAGTCCCTCACACAGGTAGAAAATCTGCCGGTCTCTGCCTTTTGTCGAAGGAGACTTGCTGTGGTGATGCTTCGCCTCAGAATGGCTGAAACAATGCGGGAAGCTGTTACCCTCGTGGAACAGGTAATCTCTTATAATCCCAAGATTTGACCATGTAAGCTTGGCTTGACAGTTCTGGTGCAGCAATGTAGTATTTCAGGCCAAGACCCCCAGCAGGTATGTCAAGTACCCTTGACATGTCCATCCGGGATAGGCCATTTGGGAAGCTGTCTATTTGTGAGGTATAATTGCTTCCCTCAGAAGCTGTAACGCTGAGGTTCACCAACATGATGAGCAGGCCAGCCATCTCGTTGGGAGGGCAGTACCCGGCCATTAGCTGGGAATGAGGGCTACCAGCGGCTTCACTTGGTTTCAATGCGTGTCTTGACGATGGGGGTGGTGTTCAGGGTCATGTGCGCGTGGGGGTGGACACTGTCACAGATCCGGCCTTCCTTGTGACTCGGACTATGGAGGATCATGTGAAGTGGGTTGACACAAGTAAAATTCGGCGGGTTGTTATGCAGTACAATGACAAGCTTGATGACTACGACCTTCTGGCTTGAAAGCGCAAAGATGCAGTGGCCCCCACTCATTTGCATCTCAATGCACTCAGTTGCAGCTCATTGCGTCCTGCTCTTGGAGGACAGGGTTGCTGATTTCCTCGTTACATGGAGGCTAGAAGGTGCCAGAGTCTGCTTTTAGAGGCTGTAATGCCCCCCCCCCCCCTCGCCCCCAAACAAAAAGAGTGGAAGGGAGACGCGACAATGTAGGTGCTGTGTGCAGTAAGTTACTCAGAACCAACCAGTTAGAGGGACGGTGGGCGGGGGTGAGCAATTGGTGGATAAGCTGCAGGCAAGATGTCTAATCAACGGCCGAGGATTCAAGATCCTCGGTTTCTGCAGATGAGCCTATGGCGAAGTTTGCCATTTAGTTGAAAATACGTCCGGCAAAAGCAAGGATGTTGTTGTTCAAGAATGCCTGGCTGATGCTGTGTTGGAAGCTCAAAGCAACATGCGGCAATCATGAGAGCACATCAGGTGCTCTAGTCGTTTCTTTGTTGTAGCAAAGGGAGGAGCATTTAGTGGAGTGGGTTCCAAGTCCTGGTTTCTTGTGACAATTATTGACCTCATAGGATCCCCCCGCCAGTTTTGCAGTCTATATGACATCAGTGAAGTGTAGCTTACGATTCTTGTTTTGTCTACATGGATCAGTACCGGAGTGTGTGTACAGGCGACATTTGTGATGGCCTTCGCCAAACACCGGGAAAAGCAGGACCGGTGTGAGGTCAAGCCGCAGAATCCTTCCTTGACGTAGATGTTCCTATGTAGGTGTCTGGGCTTCCAAATGAGCAAGCTACCAAAGTGAATCTGCCCTCTGGAACGACTAAACACGCCTCCCAAACACTCAAAGAGGCGGCCAAACTCAGTCCAGATGTCGACAAAATAAAGAGTAGTGCTCTTTAGTGCAACTCTACTGTCTGTGAAGTGCAGCTTTACGATAGGCGGTGGAGGAAAGTACATCTTAATTTGGCACTCCCCATGCGTGTCAGTCGACACATATCTTTGCACTGCGGGCCAAAGTCTGAAGACAAAGCGTAAAAGATTTCTATGGATATTCTTTCACATTCGCAGAGATGACGTCCCTCCTGAGCCCTACAGCCTGTGGGAACGTACTAAAGGTGACTACGTGATGAACGCACATAAACGCCTCCATCAATGGTGCAGAAAATGTGAAGGTAGTAGAGGTGTCATCAAATAATAAACTCACGTGGATATCTGTATCATCCTTGGAAACAAAACCGGCAACATCAGTAATCGATATCACTTCGTCATTACTGCACAGAAAATCCGGCGCTGAGAAGATATACATGCTGCAACCTCCTCGACCACACCTCTCTTGCTCTCAGCCTAACTTAGCTCGATGCGCGGCCCCGCATTGAAAATTTTTCGACTTCTCATACAAGAGAACTACACTATTAACAAATGTAGCACCCTCCAATCCGTGGCTGGGCCACCACTCATCAGTGGTGGTAGAACAGTGTTAGGGCCTCTCACATTTGAAGTAAGCTCGTGCAATAAAAGCCTGCACAGTACTCTCCAAACCACAAACTCACCCTGCAACGTCTCTCTAATCACGTCTATATACACAATCTGGAGTATGATCCACTTCAACAACCCATACCAATTATCAGCTGTACGGTGTCTAAACTTAGCTGGATTACCCCCAACCAAAGGAAAGTATTAAAAAATTGGTGGGCGTTCGTCAAATGAACACACAGAATACTGAATCCCCATATCCCCCTAAGCCCACGCTCCCACACTGTGCCTACCCAACACCCAGCTCTACTCTCCAGCCAGTACGTGACACTTCCAACTCAGTAAAGCCAGTGTGTCTGCAACAGCATGTCATATTTGGCAGCCACTCACACTTAGCTGGGATACCAAGCAGTAAAAGCAGTGTGTCCGCGACAGCATGTCATACATGGCAGCCACTCACACTTAGCTAGCATACCAATCAAAAAAGAGCAACATCATACTTGCCAGCAGCATAATGTAAACAACATACATGCGCGCAGAGGTGTTCAATGCAATTGCCTTATCCAAGTGCACATTGCCTCGCTCAATATTGCGAGTTGCCACCAATGCCTGCACACCAAAAATGCCGTATAAGAAAATTCGGTTGCAGTGCCGAATCAACAACATTAATGCCAAACTTAATGTACTCGAAACAAAATTTCTACACTCAAAGGCTTTCACTGGCTGACAATACATTAACGGGGATCGAGTGCTTGCACTCTAGGGGCACTGTGGGAGCTGTTCCGTTTCATCTGCCTCTAGTGGCTGGACCCATTTTTCTTCTTCTTTCATGCAGGCAACTCAAGATGGACTCATCCTGGATCCATTCTTCTTCTTCTTTCATGCAAACCAAGATTGTACACTGTTTCCCATGACCTTCTCTTGCGCATGCCTGGACTGCAAAACTCCGCCACAAGTGAAATGTGGGAGGGGGGGGGGGGAGTTTGATCTTCCTTTCCATCAGCCCCCTCATTGCAAAACACCCACAAGTGCGGCATGCCTTTGCTGACACGACAAGCTTCAAGTACTCGAGCAACAGAAGTGGCTAGCTGGCAAACTGAAACTACAATGAGAGGGAAGGCGCGGACTTCCAACGCAGAAGAAACACGAACAGTAATCATGGCCAGGTGTTTCCACTCAGGTGCATGATTTGCCACAGAGATGCTCCAATGTTTACGAACCTGGTCATAGAGCTGCTCTATCTGACTCGCCTGCAGCATGACCTGTGAGGAGAACATCTGATTCAATGTGGCGATCTCTCTCACAGTCCGCTCCGTCCTCGTCGCATCTGCCGACAGACTCGCCAGCTCTGCAACCAGTGCGGCATTCTCTGCCTGCAGCTGTACTTGCTCTGCCTGCGGTACAGTGGCTAAGCTGGCCGATGGGGGAGGCAGCACGCCCGTGTCCGCAAGTCCCCCTCCTCCCATTCCCTGGCGGAACACAACAACACACCAAAAGTCGCACAGAGAAAAACGCAGAAGAATTCAGAACAAGCAGGGAAGGCAGAGTCCTTGAGGTCTAGTGTGACAAAGTCTCACACATTGCAGCTCCATGCCTTGGCAACAGGTAAGCGTGTTTGCGCGAATGCCCTTCAAAAGCGTAAGTGCCTCGGACCCTGCTGTGCCAGTTCTTGGCAATGACCAGAGTACTTCGGGGCTGGCTAGGATGCCTGGGTCATGACAAAAGGAAATGGAAACAGCAACGGGCTGCATTTGATGCTTGTAAGCGTCCATTTGTGAGTGGATTTGCATAAAGCATCTTGTTTAACATGACACAACCACTCAGCCCCATTGTTTTTGGGCATTTGCAGCATAATGAAAACCCCCAATTTACACATAGGGCGCGGCCCATCAAGCAAAGATGGATACCTTAAACATGTCATGGTCTGAAAGAGCACTTGTGCACATGCAGGGCTTGACGCAGGGCTATTAAGGTGCCATCACACTGTTGGTTGTTGAGACGGCAGTCCCCACTTCACTCGGGACTGACATGCATCATCAAGCGCGGGAGTACAGAGATTAAGCAAAAATACACGGAAGCATAGATTGGCTCTACTGCAGACTTGGAACAGCTTTTGCGTGAGCAACAGGAGAAATAGCAACTGCATCCCCATCACAAACAGGGGCTTCCAGATCTGGGGAGATCCTGAAAAAGACAAGGACAGCATGCAGCTTCAAGCCAAATCGAGGACCCGATAAACCAAGATTGGGTCAAGGACAGAGGATCAGGAGACTGTTTCAAGCCAGGTGAAGGACCCTAAAAATCAAAATCCGAGCAAGGATAGAGGACAAGGAGCGCAATTTCAACCCTGCCGAAGGCTCCTATAAATCAACATCCTGCTAACGACAGCGAAGAAGGCGAGCAACTTCAACTTAGATGAAAGACCTGCAAACTTGAATCCTGCTATGGGCAGAGGATAAGGAGGGCAACTCACAGCAGGGGTTTGTAACTGAGCCTTCCGATGGCTCGCTTTCTTTTGTTGCTGCTGGAGCTGCTGGTAGCGTGCAACCCGACACCGGTCAAACACGCCGCCGATGGCTTGCAACCTTTCACTCAGCGCCAAAGCCTAGAGCCCCCCGTCCCCCACCGGCTTTCTGAAGCTCGAGGTCTTAAGGTGTTCCCCACATAGTCAGCTTTTAGCTGGACAAAGCAACAATTGCGACGCCCAGCTACGCTATCATCACCATACCACGGCCATCTCACCGGGAGCATATTAAGGCCTTCCCAAGGGTATGACCCTTCAGAGCATGTGTCCATGACACCATAAGAGGTGCAAGGCCATGCTGTTTTCCCCTCTAAGAACACTGAGTGCTGCTCCCTGTGTATTAATGGCCCAATCCATTGCCCTTCCCCCCCCCCCCCCCCTTCCCTGGGATCATTCCCTTTCCAACCTCGGTCTGTGTTTCTGTAATTTGTATATGCACATGCTCCAGTAATCTGTATATGCACATGCTCCACAGGCTCTCCGCGTATGTGTGTGTTTGTGTGTGTGTGTGTGTGTGTGTGTGTGTGTGTGTGTGTGTGTGTGTGTGTGTGTGTGTGTGTGTGTGTGTGTGTGTGTGTGTGTGCGTGCGTGCGTGCGTGCGTGCGCGCGCGCGCGCGCGTGTATGTGTGTGTGTATGTGTGTGTGTGTGTGTGTGTGTGTGTGTGTGTGTGTGTGTGTGTGTGTGTGTGTGTGTGTGTGTGTGTGTGTGTGGCGAGAGAAGGGGGGGAGGGGGAAGTGTATGTATGTTCATGCCTTTTATATTGGCCCTCCCCCCAAAAAGGGTAGGGGGGAGAGAAAGAGAAAAGCGATTGGAAACTGCACCATACAAAACAGGTGCTTCCCCACCCCGACCAGCTCCTAGGGCAGAATTTATCTGTCCTACTTCAAAGATATTGCAACACAATTACATTGTAGGAGGCACAAAGCTTCAAATTCGTGAAACACACCACTCCATGTCGATGGGCAATGACGGATGCATTTGGTGCTTCCGGATTACTTCCTCTTCCGCCCTGTTTTGCCTCTTCCTGGTTAAGAGCCTCCAAGCGTGCAATGTTCTCCTGACAACTCCTAAGGTTCCTCCCTGCCTGCTCCTCAATGCGATCCCTCTCCTCTTCCGTGCAGCGTCCTGTTGCACAACCTCAACTGACCCTCAGCAATCTGCCAACACTTGGATAGTTGAGTGAACTTGTGAGAGCAACTGAACTGCTTTTAGCTTTTCCCACCATTCGATCTTGCAGTACAATTGAAAGCCCAATTTGAAAACCCTCTTCCATGGTCTTGACGTCCGAGGCCTGCTCCGAAGTGCCGGTGCCAATGTTCAGCTGTGATAGGCAAAGGGAAGTGTTTGTGATGGGTCTGTAAACTATAATAGCCAGAACCTACCACGATGCTGTCCCTCCCCATACAACCCCGACAGTGACCTGATCCACCTTGCCCATGGCCTTGGCGCTAGACCAATGCAGCCAGTCTGGCCGCAGACTCGCTTTAAATGAAACATTGATGCTTCCATTGAATGAGTGAGGTTGTGTTTCAAATGCAAAAATTGTTTGTCATTTGAATGTCTGCACAGTCCAGGAAAACGTCTCACAGTGGGGCACACCTGGCTGCACATAATCTAACCGGCGATCCCTGATGAAAGCCGCCAGGGCATCAAGATTCTTTGCCTGCACCATGCAACCATGAGAGCTCACATGCACTTCCCTTAGGGCAAATGGAAAAACTCCCCATTGTAAGTTTAAGACTCAATGGCCGGCCCAATGGTGTATCAAGGCACAGACCATGTTCCTTTACAAATAGGAGTTGCAGAAACTACATTCTCTTACAAACTTGGTGCTATTAAACAACTCATTTACCACAAACAAAAGCCAACAGCAAGAAGTTGCTTCCTCCTCCTGCACTGGCAATATGATCAGCAGCAGCAACTCGAAGCAACTCGAAGGCACCGAGTCTTCACTAGGCGCATACCACTTCTTTCGCAGCGATGGTGAAGTCAGACTTCTTTGCAAGGGACCGGAGAATCTGTGCTTGCTTGAGTCGTTGAACTTTCTCCTACATAGCCACAACAACAACAAAAGAAAAAAAAATCAGCAGGAGTTGCATCCACGACCTAGAAACAGCCACTTCAACCACCATGGAGACAGGGTGGAACAGTCCCACTAAGTCCGTCAATCCCAGACACTGTGGACCAACAATTCGCCTTCGTGATTTGCCAAATTCAACAGCTTACTCGCGTTTTCATTAGTTGGATAACCCTCACAGGTATACCTGGGATAGCCCCTGGCGCAAAGCTGCAGAATTCTCTGCCTCCCGAAAATCTAGAGTTCGATTCATGTTTCGAAATCTGAGTTGAGAGCAGAAATGGAGGAATACACGCACACCAAGGTGTAAACACTTTGATCAGACACTCTTCACTGACCATTACAAGAGCTGAAACAACCATGATTTAACTTAATCTGAAACAAATTGAAAAATAAACCCCTCATTGAATCGAAGCTACTGCGACAACTACGCCTGTACAGAAGTCTCAACAAACCTTGCAGAGAGAAACACGCACATGCAGCAGCACCATCTAAAATAGAAAACGCGGTAAAGGCACCGTAATCTTAGAGAATGTTTTTATTTCAGAAAGGGAAGTCAAGCATTTCAGGTGAACCCATATCGTATCGAGAATGAATCCGGGTGATGTTGTGCTCATCCCGTGGCCCTTTCATGCGCCCACGTGTCAGTAACTGTATGTTTTTGTACGGCAATGGCCCTCAGAGGCTCCCATAAGAGGAGTCCCCTGTAATTAAGCCCACAGAGGCTGCTCTCAGAGGAGTGAGTCTTCAGTTATCATTCGTTCTTCTTTGTTCTCTGTAACCTGTGACGGGAATCACTTCGACAAGTGGCGGCCCCATTTGGGCAATGCCCGTAGTTTTACAGCCTTGAATTAGACGGTCTGTTAGACCAAGTTTTAATTTCCACCTGCAGACCATTTGAGATGGCATGCAACTATTCTCTATGGACGTGATTTGAAAACTCATTTTCCCAAGTCTAGCCGACTCCCTATTAAGGCCAGACGCTGGTTCCCACCGCCTTTCATTGTTAGGGCCAATCCACACACGCCAAGTTGGGCGCACCAAGACCTCTCTTCAAGTTGGGCGCACCTCCAGCCTCTCAACACGGAGAACTGCGCACAATCCCAACAAGATTCAGCAACATTGTAAGGTTTACATTGGCACCTGGGAAATCGGGTTCCACCTCAAGGATATGCCTTCCTGAATGGTTTCTGTACACCTTGGAAGAGGGAAGTGCTTTGCTTGTCCTCTCTCCGTATGAAAGTGAAGGGCAGAGTTGCAGTAGCGTTGCTTCCCTTTGAAGACATTTTCCTCTGTCTTGGGGGAGTGGTCATCAATGCATCAACTGTTCTGCGCAAATTGAACTGTTTGTCCTGACAAACCCCAGAGAACTCCTGGGTGCTGCAGCGTTACGGCTTACGTTCGGAAACCGAAAGGGGGTGGCGGTCCTACAGGAACGGGAGTCACGGCCCGTTGTAGGCTATGGAAGGGTTAGGCAGGGTC
>MVGU01001062.1:95000-110000 GCA_002005505.1 Botryococcus braunii | reverse complement strand
CGGATCGAGCTTCACTCTCGTGACACAATTCGTCTGGCCCCGTCCGACCGTGTGAGTAGCGAGAGGGCGTGCTCCGTCCTGTGTAATCGGAGCCTTAAACGCCTACGACGTTGGACACCGATTAAGGCCGAACACCTGGCCGAGTCGAAGCGGTGCTACTCGAAGGGGACTCAAGAAAATCGAGGACTAATGCAGGGGAAGCTGATTAGACCCCCTCCCCCCAAACCAAATTAGCTTGGCTTTGTAAAGCATTTGACTGCTTGGAAGTGACATATTTGATCTGCTTTTGATATCTAGCTGGTAGGTTGCTGCTTATCTGGGGTGTTGCAAGTTCGACGGACGCAGTGTTGATCCAAATGAAACCCGGCTAGTTGACAGCAGAGATACAAAATTTTGCCTTTGTGAATAGCTCTTCCTGATATGAAAAGAACAGTGGCATCAGTATGTTAGTAAACAGACGTCCATAGAGGAGTGATTCATTCCGGGGCTGTGCCGTTTGGCACGCGTTTACACGAGATAAACGGTGAGCATTGTAGGACTGGTGGATTGTGCAACCTCATGTATTGGGTTTAGAGCAATGACTGCTTTTTCTCTTTTCATCAGGATTGGTTCGAGGGCCGTGTGCATCGAGGTCACGATAGGGGTTCAACCGTTGGACAGTGTGGTTTCCTGTCGAGATTTTGTCCGTGGTCTCAGGAACGAACCTACAAAACGTTTATGAACCTTTTATTAGGCACCGTGCCATGATTCTGATCTTTGTTAGCTTTACGAGTGGACGTCTCTAGGGGATCGTGTCGTTGAAGTCGTCGGGTTCCTGTGTCGATATAGTTACCCTGGAGAGAGTTGGGCAGTGTGCATGGAAGCCCAGGCCTATTAAAACAATTGCAGTCTTTGGTTTTGCAGGAGGCCTCCTCCACCACTTGCATGGGCAGGGAGGAGGGTATAGGGTCTGCCAGTGTGATGGGCGGTGCTCTGAAGCAAGGGGTCGAGATGAAACCCACAATATGTTTAACTGTTCAAGCTGGTGGTATAAAACACGCAGCTTTTTTACCAACAACAGCCGGCTCTAGACCAGTGTCCGATGAGCTACCGCGGCCTTCGTATGCAGAGATGGTGCGCTCCCGGTTGCCAGCCTGTTCAAAAAAGAACCCTCCTTGACTACAATCTTCTGTAAACGTATTGGGCGTTGGCCAGGCTCGCGCCGCTGGACAAGCTACGGCAACTGGGGGTCTCCCTGTTCCGGCCGACGATCAAGACGTCTCTAGCCCCCGTGCTACTGGTGGAGACGTCAACCTGATGCCTCCCACACCTAATCTCAGCAACGAACGTCTGTCCCGAGAGGCAGGCTCGACACCCACCCCTTCTTGCTGCTCACCGCTGGAGGAGCTCAACGGGCCCCTGGAACATGAGAGCACCGTGACAGTGGACTGCCTTCCTCCTAAGGTAAATGTTTGGATTGGCACTTCTATGTCAACAGACAGGATCGGAACAATGTACAGCCATAGTGCATTGTGATCATGCAGTCACAGACTGCTCTCACTCTTCTGGGAAAGGGGTTAACCCATGGTCAAGAGCGCGCACACACACACACACACACACACACACACACACACACACACACACACACACACACACACACACACACACACACACACACACACACACACACACACACACACGCACGCACGCGCGCGCGCTCACACGGTGTACTTGCAGATTTTCCTGGTGTAGGTGTAGCTCATCGGTCCACCCAGCATTGGAAGAGAGCAGAGAGGAGGTGGCAAGGCACGCACATGTCTTCCTGGAAAACATGGAGAGTAGATGGCGTTGACGGAGAGCTCGTGGACACCTGTGCAGATGACGAAGGAGGAAGATGTGAAGGCAATAGCTGCAGCAGTCAACTCAATCCTAACTGTTTTCCAGCGTATTCGAGGGCGCCCCGCCACGTCAGAAGAAGCCCGAGCCATTGCCTGCATGGGCTCAGTGCCATCTTTAGAGCAGCGAGACGAGCTTGATATGCGGGGAGGTTGCCGCAAGAGAGGGCGTGCAGTCGTCGGAATGTCTGGCGATCTGACCCTCCATTGGTATGACTTTCCCTTCCCTTACTCCTCCCCGTGGCTTCCACTTAAAACTCTCTCATGACATGCCAAAGCAGTTTCGGCCACAATTCCTGCTTTCTGCAAACTTCCTGCATAAGCCTGTGGCCTTTCAGCACCTGGAGTTTCTTCCGCACTGAACGAGGTGCTGTGGATGAGGAGGCAAAGTTTGTTGGGCCGTGAATTAAGAGCTGGCCCCTGATGGTGGGAGTACCCCCCCCCCCTTGCTGAAGTATCTGAGCTTGACGAAAGTGATCAAGACGGTGTAGATCTTCTCCGCCTTGATGGCAAGGACGTGGGTGTGCAGGTGCGGCGCCTGCCACGGATGGATGCACTGCTATATTGAGGAGGACATGAGCATAGTTTTCCGTTGTGCATGTACGGATAAGGGCATGGAGGTCCCCTGTTCAGGGCTGCTAATCACAGACCCCATCGACCCCTCAACAAAAGCTCTGTAAGTCAATGCCCCTTTGATTCTCCCATTCAATCACTTCAGGCCCCTTTGTGCGATCTATGTTCTGTTCTTCAAATTGGTGATCAATAGGGCACTTTGGTAGGGATTTGAGCATTCGCATTTGCTTTAAGCCCCACCAAACACATGGCCGGACATACATACATATGTAAATATACCATGCTGCCGCTGATTGTAAAACTATTTTGATCATTGGATGTACGGAAAGGGCAAGATATTAATGATAGATATCAGTTGATTCCACGTGGCTGGCATAGCTGAATGCCATCCCAAAATCAAGAAATGTTTAAATGTTGGTTATGTTTTATCATGCCTCAGTCCGGAGGCCCAAAGGATGTGATATCACATCTCACGACTCTAGAGTTTCACATAATGCCTTGGGACTGTTAAGCGTCCCTTGCCTGCTAGGCCCCAAGTGCTGCCGGTTTCTGTTTGGAGAATAATTAATTGAATATTATCTGGCCATTTATGCAATTCCTTGGACACCCACGTAATAGTTCTATCATAATAATAACCTGCACTACAGTATGGAACTGCAGATGTGTATGCATACAACAGATATACGCACGTGCCTTTGCACACACACACACACACACACACACACAAACACAGGCAGAGAGAGGGGGGAAAGAGAGGGGGTGGAAGAGAGAGGGAGAGTGGGGGGAGGGAGAGACAGGGGGGAGAAAGAAAGGGGTTGAAGAGGGGGGTTGGAAGAGAGAAGGGAGAGAAGGGGGAGCGAAGGGGGGAGAGAGAGGGGAGAGAAGGCCGGGAGAGGGGGAGGGGGGAAGAGAGGGAGGGGGTGAGGGAGAGAGAGAATGAGCGACAGGGGGGGGAAGGGGGGGGGAGAGAGGGAGGGAGGGAGGGAGGGAGGGAGGGAGGGAGGGAGGGAGGGAGAGAGGGAGAGAGGGAGAGAGGGAGAGAGAGAGAGAGGAGAGAGAGAGAGAGAGAGAGAGAGAGAGAGAGAGAGAGAGGAGAGAGGGAGAGGGAGGGAGGGAGGGAGGGAGGGAGGGAGGGAGGGAGGGGGGGGGGGAGAGAGAGGGAGGGAGGGAGAGAGAGAGAGAGAGAGAGAGAGAGAGAGAGAGAGAGAGAGAGAGAGAGAGAGAGAGAGAGAGAGAGAGAGAGAGAGAGAGAGAGAGAGAGAGAGAGAGAGAGAGAGACAGAGAGAGAGAGAGAGAGAGAGAGACAGAGAGAGAGAGAGAGAGAGAGAGAGAGAGAGAGAGAGAGAGAGAGAGAGAGAGAGAGAGAGAGAGAGAGCGCGCGCCAGCAGGGAAGCTAAGCTGGGCAAGCACATGTGGAGCATGGATATTAATACAGAGGTGCCCACATAAGGTGGTGTCCCAGAGCAGCAGTGAGGCTGGGTGATTTCCTGGTTTGCAGGTGTGAGATGTGCAGTTCTGACATGAAGTGCACCTTCGAGGAGGCTCGTGGTTTAATTTACAAGTGCTCTGGACCTAGTTGCGATAATTGGTGTGAATGTCTAGATCGCAGACCGGACTGGACTTCATCTCGTTCAAAAACCACCCCTGTGGAAAGTGCCGCAAGGTACTCAACCCCCCCCCCCCCTCTCTCTCTCTCGCTCTCTTGGTCTTGTTGCCACTCATGGGTGCCTCCCCCCTCTTGCTGAGTGTTGCAAAACGCAGCAACACGCGGGGTATTTGACCTTCATCAACCGTGCATTGACACAAACAACACTTCAGCCTTGCCAAAGGCTCCTCCCTCTCTTGCCCACCGAAACTCCCTTTCTTTCCCTCTATCCACCCCCTCCCCCCTTTTGGGCAAGATGTGCTGAGACGCGCAATGTTCTGCGCAGCCCTGACGCCCTCTACTGTGAAGTTTGTGAAGTGTTAACGACAAGCGCGTCCCAACTTGTTGCGCATATGGATGGCAAAAACCATCAGCGACACGCCTCCATGGCTGAGCTTGTGAAGGAGTATCAGAACGGCACACATGTGGCATCCACCGACACGAGTGCCGAGGCTCTGCATTGTGAAATTTGCGACGTGGATACGCCGTCAGCCACCCACAAGCAGTTTCATCTCAGGTAAAGACACTTTGTTCCCTTCGAGCATTGTCCATGTGTGTGTGGTGGTTTTGTGTGCGCCTCCATTATGTGTAGTCATAAGCGAGATCATGTATGCAAATTGTCTGCTACCCCCTCCTTTCCGCCTGCCGGGCCTCTGCTGATTCCTGCAGCAGCAACTGGTCAGTTTTTTCCAGATCTGCTGTGCTGTGCTGTTTCTATCACAGATGTGTTTTCCTCACAGCACGTAGGCACACTTATTCGTGGTGTGGGTCTGCTGGACTCTTCCTGTCAATTGTGTCACAGCTGTGTTGGTTCACAGAAATCAGTCACAGTTTGTCCAGGGGTGTGTCTGCCCGTGACCTTCCAATCACAGGTGAGTTTCTTCGCAGCAACTAGTCAGATACTGTCCAGGCATGTCTGCTGTGTGCTCGTCCTTTTGGCAGATGTATTTCGCTTGGCAACCAGTCACAGCTTTGTCCAGGCGTGTCCCTAACTCAACTCTTCCTATCACAGATGTGTGTTCCCTCACAGCAGCAGTCACTGTTTGTCCAGGTGTGTGACTGCTGTGCTCGTCCTGTGTCAGACATGTTTCACATGGCAACCAGTCATATTTGCCCCGGCATGTGTCTGCCTCTGCTCTTCCTGTCACAGATGTGTTCTTACAGTAACCGTTTTCCAAGTCCTGATAACTGTATTGACCCCCCCTCCCCCGGGTGGTGGTGGTGGTGGTTGGGGGGGGGGGGGGGTAAACTAATCTCTCTTTATTTTGAGGACATGCCCAAAGTGGCAACAACCTGGTCCCGCTGTGCAGGGGCCAGCGGCACCTGCGTAAGGAGAGGCAAAACCAACTGTTACAGAACGCGGAGCTAGTTTCCATTATTTCGGTGGCGGCGGTTTTGACCGACGATACCAACCCGCAAGAGCTCAACGGCGAGCCTGAAACCACAAGTGGCCGCAGCGCTCCAAACCCGGACGCCGAGCCTCAACAGGCGACGTCCGTGTCTCTTACCCCCGCCGAGGGTAGCCGGCTCCGAGAGTCGCCGTCAATCTCTGCCCTCACGCCTGAAGATGGGAGCTCCGGCTCTTCCCCTGCCGAGTCTCAAGAGGTGGCAGCGCCGTCCCCAGCTGCTGGTTCCCCAGGGGACCAGGGTGACTCTGACGCGGGAGTTCCCACCCCCGAAGAGTCCCTGCAGGACGAGGGACCCGTGGCAGAGAGGAAGGTCTCTCCTGAGGGCCCCACCTCTGGGGAAGGCCTGCCATCCGCTCGGGAGGCGGTGCTTTCCGAGGACAGCAAGGATTCACCAGCAAGCGCGGCAGAGGAGCCCACGACGCCGACTCCAAGCAGGAAAACTGTCCCACGGTCCGCGGTCCCCCGCCTGACGATACCCAACATAGCTGTCCGGCCCGGCCCCATCAGCCCCTTCGCGACTGGTACTGCCACTGACCAACTACCTTCTGTTTGCCCTGTCTCCTGGCATCACGTGGAACCCCTTTCTCTAACGAAATAGAGAGGACACATGCCCCTTGAAGACGACAAAAGAGATAACGAGAGATACAATGAGGGGGAAAAGAGGGCACCCCCACTCTCCCCCCACCAAAAAAGGGAAATACAAGGGCTCCTCCCCTCCTCGCGCCCATCCCCCCCACCTCACCCCCACCCCCCCACGCCCCAAAAAAAAGGGGGGGGGTAAAGAATTGACAAGACTCGCGGCCTGTGCTCATGTTGCAGCTGTCAAAGAGTGGTGGGGGAGGGTGCATGCTTGCCTCCATGTATATCTTGTGAGCCCTGGCGTGATTATACCTGCCTGTGTGTGTGCTGGCTCATTAGGCGCCCGTCGCCCTCTCTCCCTCTTTCCCCCCCCCCCTCTCTCTCTCTCTGTCTGTGTGTGTGTGTGTGTGTGTGTGTGTGTGTGTGTGTGTGTGTGTGTGTGTGTGTGTGTGTGTGTGTGGTGTGTGTGTGTGCGTGCCGAGACGGGGGGGGGGGGGGAGAGAGAGAGAGAGAGAGAGAGAGAGAGAGAGAGAGAGAGAGAGAGAGAGAGAGAGAGAGAGAGAGAGAGAGAGAGAGAGAGAGAGAGAGAGAGAGAGAGAGAGAGAGAGAGAGAGAGAGAGAGAGAGAGAGAGAGAGAGAGAGAGAGAGAGAGAGAGAGAGAGAGAGAAGGAAGGGGGGAGAAGGGAAAGGGGGATGTCTTGTTGGCACAACGAGAGCTTGACTAATTGTGAGGGTGGCCCGTCCGGCAGAGTCGCAACAGAAGAGGCTAGAAATTGAAAGCGAGGCAGATGCTGAGGGACCCACCTATCAAGCCGATGCACACGGGGATGCTGTGGGAGCATTGCCCCGCAGTCGGTCAGGCCGCGTGCCTCGCATATCTGGCCAGCCCCTCACTCCCCACACCCCGTACGCCCCCCCCCTCCTTCCTGTA
The DNA here is from genome assembly GCA_002005505.1 of Botryococcus braunii. Taxonomy (NCBI): domain Eukaryota; kingdom Viridiplantae; phylum Chlorophyta; class Trebouxiophyceae; genus Botryococcus; species Botryococcus braunii. The sequence goes on along the minus strand of MVGU01001062.1, from coordinate 102,989 downwards.
GATAAATATGTCCAAATGTCTGTGTCAAAACGTGTATTTTTATCTTCAATTAGAGTTTGTCTTAATTCGTGAAACACGCATTATATATTCTGGTATGCATAACCTTCTTTTCTGCTTCTATTATTTTTTCCCGTTTGTTCTCCTTTTGTTCCCCCTTTTTGTATATGTATTTCTTGGGTTGTCAGTAGCCCATGCTTTTAGTGCGCCTGTCTGCCTTTGCGGTTCTTATCGTTCTGAAAGACAAAAGCTCAAAGGTAGACAGCTGCACTGAAGGACCCAGCAGACACCTCGGGGGTCGGTAATAATTTGCCGCTCTTCTGGAGGCGATCTTTGTGTCTGTTGCATGGACACAGACCCAGAGGCAACCATGTGTGCAAAGATTGACCCAGAGACCCCGAGCGGGGGAGCGGGAGCTGGGGAGTGGGTGAGAAAGAGAGGATGGGGTGTGAAATAGGGTTTGCCTGCTGTTTCTCATCTAAATGCGAGAGGTCAGAGTAAGCCTCTCAGAGAAAGATCATAGCAGGTGGCAGCCGAGAGGGATCGGGGGAGCAGATGAGGAAGGGAGGGAGGAGGGGATGGGAACCCACCACCTCCCCAGGGTGTGCCCTCGGGATTTCTGACCTGGATCCCTGGGACGGGGAGCAGGGGTGTGGCGGAGGTCAAGGAAGAGGATGACGAGTCAGCATGGGCCGACCGAAAGCTGTTCCCCAGTGGAGGCAGCATCAGTATGGCGTCTCCATTCTTCTGCCCAGTATGCGGCATCATCGCCACAAGCATCGCCAATCTGAACGACCACTTTGAGGGACGGCGGCATGCGCGCCGCATCCAGTACATGCGCAACAAACCGTACTCGACCTCTACCCTGCAGAAGACGTCCTCTGGTGAGCCCCATGACGGCTGCGGCATGCGGCCTTCTTAATCCTTGAGTTTTGCCTTTTGTCTGTTTGTTAACAGCACCCACGTTGCCCCGGGGCTGCTTAAGCCTTTCGCTTGCCCCGGTTTGATTTTACAAGGATGATCCTTGGTCTAAAAAAGGGTGGGAGTTAAAACCTCAAGCTTGCCCTTGTTTTGACAAAAGCAAGTTAAGAACAGGACCATCTCAGACCTTGAGCTTGCCCTTGTACGATCTGCAATGAGGTGGAAATGGAGAATCAAGACCAAGTGTGATGCAAGGAATGCTGCTCAAGCTTTGAGCTTGCCCGTGCTTGATAAGACCCAAGCATTTTCTCCGAGACGCACATTGAGCGGGCGTACAGAATTTTCTCCTCTTGGAACTGATGCGGCCTGGACTGGGTCGCTGTGCGGGTAGTTGACAACGAGACCGGGGTTGTGCCAGGGATGCGGCAAAACAGCATCTATAATCGGCTGGGCAGCATAACCCTGCCGTCTTCCATGGACTTTGGTAAGCATCTGGAAGAAATTCAGATCTACCCGCGCAGTCCGGACTGCAAAACAGATGATAGGTGTGTTCTCAAAACCGTTCGTCCCCTCGCTATTAGCTCTCTTGATGCTCGTCCTTGCACCAGCGTGTGTCACTTCCCATTGCCCCCCCCCACCCCCGGGCCCCCAACTTCTCTCTGGGGCTTCCATCTCTGATGCTCTCATGAGGCCACTGACTGTGTGTGCGTGTGTGTGGGGCCGGGGGGGGGGGGGGGACTTTGTTGCAGCCCCGCACCCCATGTTGCATGCAGCCTAAGAACACACACACACACACACACACACACACACACACACACACACACACACACACACACACACACAGACACACATGTGTCCAAGAAGAGGGGCAAACAGGTCGACAGCACATTGTGCAGAGACACATGTGAGGGTCAATTCCATGTTTGACCAAATGTGTCTCCGATCACAATTTTCTGTGCAATCCAGCTGCCGACGAGTCTGTGGCCAAATTTTTCGTTTCGGGGAAAAACAGGGAGAAGCCGTCGACCTCTGGTTCGGGCCCAAGCCGTCTGTCCCGCACGTTGACGGCCGACGACATCGCGTCTTCTGCTCCCAAGGGGGAGCCCGCGGAATCGTCCGGATCAAGGTACGGCCTTCCTCCAATGCCTTGTCTCTTCCTTTGTCACTTCCTTTCCTCCATCAAGAGCGGGCTAGCTTTGCGTGAAGCGGCATGCTTGGAACTTTCCGTGTATTCCGTATGGGGCATTTGCCCCCTTTTCCTATTTGCATTTGTCGGGCTCGCTGTGGGCGCGACTTAGAAGGAAACATGTCTCTTGGAGAATCTCCTGGGCGGAGCTCGACACACTACAACGCCCCCGTAGGCCTACCGACCTCGGGACGGGACTCGTGTTACACCAGCAGTCGAGATTCGCGGGAAGGCGATCAGAGAGCATTGGCACGGGGGGGGGGGGGGGCGGTCTGACCAAAGGAGGCCCTTGCTTTTGCAGCACAAATTCCTGCGAAGGGAATGAACGGGTGTTCGCAGGTGGGGTGGTTTTGATGCAAGAGGAGTCTCTTGTTCTGCAGCGGAGGATGTCTTAGCAGGACAGTACCTGTTGTGTTACAAAAAGCAGTCGAGATTCTCTGGGGGCAATCGTGGAGGGTGGACAGCTGGGGTATCCTGAGCAGAGACTCTCGTGTTTTGCAGTTCGGACAGTCACTCAGAGGGAGGCAGCAACAGGCGGCACCCCGTCGAGGACGACAGTGGCCACGCGACTAAGCCCGAAGAATCTGACAACTTAGATGAAGACGGAGTGCCTAGCCGACACATATGCATCATATGTGGTATCACCACCACGAGCGCCGCTCATCTTGAGGTACGTCCTCTGTCGTGCTCCTCCATTGGCTGCCCTGGACCTGCGCATGTGCACCCTTGCATCTCTGTCAGCGCTCTCTGTGCTGGTCTCGTGCTCGTGAGCCTGTGCCTGCGTGGGTGCCGGTGTCTGTCTGTCTGTGTGCGCGTGTGTGTGTGTGTGTGTGTGTGTGTGTGTGTGTGTGTGTGTGTGTGTGTGTAAGTGTGTGTGTGTGTGTGTGTGTGTGTGTGTGTGTGTGTGTGTGTGTGTGTGTGTGTGTGTGTGTGTGTGTGAGAGAGAGGGGGGGGGAATGAGAGAGAGAGAGAGAGAGGGGGGGGGGGGGAGGGGGGTCTCCTGCAGTGGCCCTGCCTTGACCCTTGCCTAGACAGGACAGGACTCTTTGAGGTGGCCGTTTGGCTAGACCCTTGCCTAAACAGGACAGGCTTCTTGCAGTTGCCCCTGACTTGACCCTTGCCTAGACAGGACAGGGCTCTTGCGATGGCCCGTTGCCATTACCCTCGTCTAGACAGGACAAGGCCCTCGCAATGCACTTTGCATGGCCTCTGCGCGAGGGCCCTGTGCCTTTTCCAGAGCGTACAGCACCTTGCATTCGCAGGCCCCAAGTAAATGACTCAGGAGGGATTGCTCTATGGCACGCAGGCGCACTTGATGGGCCGCAAGCACCGTCGGCGGGTCGAGGTGGCGAACGGGAAGGGGATGAAAACGTCCCCCCACTACTGCAGTCTGTGTGACATAACGACCACCAGCCACGAGCATTTGGTCATGCATGTAAACGGCAAGATGCACAAGAGGCGGGTGGCAACGGGGAATGTGCCCTGCCTTACAGTTGGGACGCTTGGCGTCAACTTGAAGGACTTTTCCACAGATGGGTCTGCGATGGTGTCCGGTCCCCAAAGTGCAGCGGAGGCGGATGCCCCAGCGTTTTCCTCTTCCACAAGGGTCCCTCCGACCACGACGATGGAACGGGAGGGCTCTTCGACAGATCCCGAAGTCCCGGCTCCCGACAGCCATAGGCCTCGGAAGCCAGGAGCGCACCACCAGTCTCGAGAAGCAGGGTACCGCCCCTGCCCCCCGTCCCCCCGCTCTTTCCCCCTGTCATCTGTATGGGCCTATTGTGTTTACTTGTCGGGAATATCGGGGTGGGAGTTGAGAGCTCCCATCCCCATCTGAGTTTCCCCCGCTTCTCTTCCAGGAAGTACGCAAAACGGAACCTGCCCATGGGCGGCCAGAGTGGCCACCTGAGATTCCTCTCTTAGATTCTGTCCTACGTTCTTCTCGAACCCCCTTTCTTTCCAGCAGAGTCGCAATTATTTCACGAGACAAGTGGGATGGTTTTGCTACCGGTGTGTACCGGCTCGCTGCGTCCTGATGAGCATTTTGAGGGATGGATCATGTGTGGTCGTCTTGTCAGATGGATCATAAGGGGTCATTTTGTCAGATGGATCAGAAGAGGTCATTTTGTCAGATGGATCATGAGAGGTCATTTTGTCAGATGGATCATGAGAGGCCATTTTTTCTGATCAGTCATGAGAGGTCATTTTCTCGGATGCATCATAAGAGGTCAGTCTGTCGGATGGATCATGAGAGGTAGCTGTGCATTGCAGGTCAAGGAGTCGGCCCACCTCTTCTCACCACACCCAGGCGCCCTACATTGCACAGGACAATACTTACGTCGAGACGGGGGACCCGACCCACACAATGTCAGCCGGTGCTTTAATGAATCAGATGCCCATGTATGTGGGAGGCCAGGCCGCGTATGGAACGGCTGTTCCCATTCCCAGTCAAGCCATGTATGGCTTTTATCCGCATCCTTTTTATCCTCAGACCCCTGGTACGTCGTGCCTGCCCCCACACTTTCTTCCTTCGCCCACCCTTTTTTTTCCGCTTAGCACATTTTCCTCCCTTGGCCTGGGCATATTGGAAAAAGGTGTGTGTGCCTATGCAAGGGTTATCGGGATAATGATGGGTCGGCAGGTTCAGCTGTGACCCACCGAAATAGACCGAAAGGCTGCGTGAAGTTTTTTTCTTTGTTTGTGTGTGTGTGTGTGTGTGTGTGTGTATATATATATATATATATATATATATATATATATATATATATATATATATATATATATATATATATATATATATATATATATATATATATATATATATATATATATATATATATATATATATATATATATATAAAATACCGTACCGTCGCAAATTATTGGGCATTAAATTAATTTTGGGCGCCCAAAAAACCCCAAATAATAATTAAAAATAAGAAATAATCCGAAAAATAATGACGCAAATTATTGGGCACACCCTCCAGGAGGGTCAAGGAATATTTTTAAATATTTTTTAGAACCCATTTCATCGTACTAGATGGTTGATCAACATGGGTTTTGTGACAAAAACACATCACAGTATTTTTTAATGATATTTTACAGTCATCGGAACATCCCTGCACCTCGAGGACGCACGTACCGCCGACAAAAATCGGGAAAATAATGGCGCAAATTATTGGGCACCCCCTCCGGCCGTTTATTCGATTTCTTTTTAATTTGGGCGCCGAAATATTTATTGCCCAATAATTTGCGACGGTACGGATATATATATATATATATATATATATATATATATATATATATATATATATATATATATATATATATATATATATATATATATATATATATATATATATATATATATATATATATATATATATATATATATATATATATATATATAGCTGTTGCAAGCTGTTAAAAAAACACCCTGCGTTTGATGTGTGATGTGCGGCAAGGACTGCCCCGAGGCGCTCTTGTCTGCCGGTCGGGCTGGCAAAATAAGCCTGCAAGAACAGCTGGCTGCATGGCGGGTCAGCGGGGTGAGACACTGGGGGCTTCAGATGAGGGAGGCTTCACTTGATGAACAGTTCTTTTTTTTGGGGGGGGGGGTGTGGGGAAAGTTCCTTTGTTTCGAGGGAAGCGAGCCCACGATCGCACTGAGGGGCTCTTGCATTCTGTTTCGGACATTGCATCAGATCAGAAGTAGATGGGGGTAAAAATGTTGGGGGATGTGGCAACTCTGAATGTGACAGTGTGAACATAACAATGTGGAAAAGGTGGAAGGCAGGCACGGGACCGACAGCCGACGGTATAAACTCGACAAGAGACGCACCTCGCCCCGCTCCCTCTCAGACCCACTCTCTCCCCCACCCCTCTCTCCTGCGCACGTGCGTGGGCTGATCGCCGGTTCGTTGTCGCTTGTGACCGCACGAGCACGCCGGCACAGGGGGTTGCTCCTAACACATGGGTCCGAGAAATGGGCGCAATGTACTTCACACCAAGTCTAACAACCCCGGCGAATGTGCAGGTGCTCCACCCATGTGGTGGCACGGAGGGCAGTACAGTCAAGGTGATGCTAACTACGCTGGCTACATGGCAATGGCGCCCATGATGGCAGCCCCTGGGGCCCCCCCGGCAGGCCTGTGGCGTCCTCCCCCTGCACAGCAAAACCCCAATGCTGCGACATATCGGTGTCAGGTACCTGCGCCCCTCTCCCCGCCCCTCTCTCTCGCACGCCCCGCCCCCTCTCTCCCCCCCCCCTCTCTCTTTCTCTCTCTCCCCCTTCCTCCCTCCCTCTGTACTGCCCTCATCGAGTCCCCTGCTGGTTACTTGTGTCTGTCATCCCTGCAAGCTCGGCGTGCTTCATGGTCGGTGGGACCTTTCAGCCCTACCGCCCCAGGCCATGGGACCTTGCGGGTTTGTTGCATTCTATGACCTTCCCCCCGCGGGGGGGGGGGGGGGGGAGCCCTCTGGCACCCCTGCATCTTGCTGTGCCGTGAACCAGTGAATGACTGATACACTTTACCTGTCAGGATGAATGGGTCGCTGAAACATGAGGTCGATCTTTGTCATCCCACTTTTGTGAGGGAGAAGAAATTACATTTGGGTTTGGGTTGTTGAAACTTTGGGCTGGTCTTTATAATCCTGCCTTTCAAATGGAAGAAGAAACCAGGCCGACATTGCAGAAGGTGATGTGGAGGGATATTTTGTCATGCATCGGGCTAATTTCTTTATTGCTGCCGCTGTGGGTCGCCAGCTGGCTGCTCGCAGGGCGTGACTTGTAGCTGGAAACATTTGGGTCGGGGTCATTGGAACATGGGGTCGATCTTTGTAATCTCACTCTTGTAATGAGAAGAAACATTTGGGTTTGGGTCCTTGCACGTTGGGCTGTTCACCACTCTTGTAAAACGAGAAGAAGTTACATATACCCAGCCCCAAAAGGGCAAGATGAGATGAGATAAGAAACATATCACGCAGGAGCCTAGGCAAGCGTGCCCCGTCTAGATGTGAAGCTCTTTGCAGCTACATCTAGCACTTTGCACTTCATGGTTACTGAAGCACCGTGCATCTAATCGTGGGCTTGGGGAGGTAAGCAGTGCTGCAATTTCACCTTCTACAACCTCGAGGAGTACCGGGCACACGTCCGCAGCAAGCAACACAATCGCCGTATTTCCTCTCAGCAGTCGCAAAGAGATACTGCTTAAGACATCAGCAACATCAGCAGCAGAAAACTCCTGATACTGCAAGGAAGCAGGTGACATGTTGGGGAGAGTCTTGTTTGTCTTGTCCTGATTTGGCAAGAAGCATGTGATACTGCGAGAAGCATGGGACATGCCTGGGAAGAGTCTTATAAAAGAGTGGTAAGTGTGCATGACCCAGCACACTCAGAGGAGAATCTTGCTGAGCTTGTCCCGATACGGTAAGCATGTGACATTGCTTGGGGAGGGGCATCCAAAATCTTGGCACCCCAACTCCTTGATGTGCTGACTGCACAGATGTGTGTGTTTTGCTAGTCTGGTGCGTGTCTATGTAGTGGGTGATGTTTAAGGCACGGAGGTCCCATGGAACGGTTGATGGGAAGGAGCCTTGATCTTGCCTCAACTTAATTACAGGTGAGCTGACAGTACATGAGTCCCACCTGTCAGCCCTTCACACGGCATTCTCTTGACTTGAAGAAACATACAAGGGTTCCCCGTTATGAGTTGGGTTTTTAGGGCTGGTCACCGAGCCAATCGGGCAAGATTCCAAAATGGTGTCCGACTGGGGGTTGAAAAAGGGGTTTGAGTTTGGATTATGCAATGGCCACAACGCAGTGGTCTGAGATACCGTGGTGATTTACCGATTGCAGACAGGTGCAGCACATCGTGGTGAGTCAC
>MVGU01001062.1:70000-85000 GCA_002005505.1 Botryococcus braunii | reverse complement strand
TTTGGAGAAAGAGGCAAGCTCCACGCTTGCTTCCTTTGGAAGGGTCTTCCATTAGGTGTGCCTGACACTGAAGGTGACTACTCAAGCGGGGCTAGACCTGTCTTAGTAGCATTTGGCACCCACAGGTACCAATGATGGTGATAGAAGGAAATCACGAGATCGAGGAAGACTTAAGAGGAAACAAATTCCAAGCTTATAAATATCGGTACCGTGTTCCCCACGAGGAGAGTGGCTCGCCCTCCCCTCTCTACTACTCCTTCGATTATGGAGGTATGGACACAAGCCCAGTTGTCTGGATGATACATGTTATATTGACATGCCAAAGATGTGGCAACCCTTGCCTTCCTCTCTGTCACTGCCTCACTCTCTCTCCTCTTCCTTGCTTCTCTCCAAAAGTGTGCTGGTGCGTGCTTGCAAACACGTACATGTGCGTATGTGGGTGTATGGTGGGGTGGGTTGCAGGTCTATGGTCCTGCATCTGTTTGAGGAGGGGAGGGTGGGTTGTGGGTGGGTGGGTGGGTGGGTGTGCGTGCGTGCGTGCGTGTGTGTCTGTGTGTGTGTGTGTGTGTGTGTGTGTGTGTGTGTGTGTGTGTGCGCGCGCGCGCGCGCACGCGCGTGCGCGTCGAATGGGGAGGGGGAGAGGGAGGGAGGGAGAGATAGAGAGAGGGGAGTGAGAGAGGGGGGGGAGGGAGGGAGATGTGGAGTGGCAAGGGGCCTTGCTCCCCAACATTGCTCCCCGCCCGCTGGGCGGCCCGTGTGGGGGGTGTGGGTGGAGGGGAAGTTACACAGTGTCAGCTCGCAAGCTCTCTGCAATGGAATGATTCTTCCTTAGCATAACAACGGGTGTTTCGCAAAGCGCGGTTTACTGAGCACGGTTGACTTTGTTTTTGGGGGTGCAGCGGCCCACTTCCTCATGCTTGGTGCCTACGCAGAATTCGGCCGAGACAGCGAGCAGATGCACTGGCTACAAGCTGATTTGGCTACGTTTGATCGATCCGTCACACCTTGGCTCATTGCTATCTTCCACCCGCCATGGTATAACACCTACGTCGCACACTACAAGGTGGGACGACACTGTTATGCTTTCCTGCCGTTGTTGTTGTTGATGTTGTTGTTGTTGTCACTTTGCCTTTGTCTCTCTGTCCTTGCATTTTGATGCGTCGCAACTTCCTTCCCCCAGTGAGGGCCCATAGGTGTAGATACTTTTGACACTGCGATGCAGTGTGGCGCCACAGTAACAACAACACCAACAATGACAACAATTTTGTTGCCCTTTCTTCGGGGTCAAAAGGTTTGTTTCATACCATCAAAGCTTCAATCTTTCGGAAGATTGTAGGGCTCTCAAAGATAGTTGTTTTGAAGGTTGCCTGCGATATATCCATGCTCAAGGACACCAAATGAAAGAGGTTTGAAGAGGACAAAAAACTGACCATTTTTGTCCATTTTCCATTTTTGGAGTTCCATTTGAGATGGCTTGTAGTTGTGGTGAAAGCTGACCGAACGTCTATACGCGAGTCACACGCAGCAGTTGCGATGTGAAATGAAATGAAGGCACAATTTGGGCAGGCGGTAAGGCTCATGTATACGTACTCATTTTATCAGTTACAAGGTTAAAATCAGGTGCTTGCGGCTCTCTAAACTCATTGCGTTGAAGTAGTCTCGTGCACCGCGTTCCACACCCATTATGCCCTATTCTGTGAGTCATAAGTTTCTAACGAGGAGCAGCGCGGACATCTGTGTGATCAATTGGACCAGAGCCACATAACCCTGTTTCCTGGAATGCCGATGATGTGTATGGGGCTGTTCCGGTTGGTGGATTCAGTACTGAATGTACAATGGATTTACGACTGAACGTACATGACTCCTTGTGGCTGTAGGAAGTGGAGTGTTTCCAGCAAGCAATGGAACCGATTCTCTATGAGAATGGAGTGAACCTGATCCTCGCAGGTACGTTGTTGCTCGATTGTCCGGGTGTGGGTCTAGTGTGGCGAACAACAAGTCCAGTCTGAACTTAGTAATACGAATGAGGTTGCTGTCTTTCCGGGCTATTAAGTTTGGGCTCGAGGTCCTGGGAGATAATTTGTCTGTATGCCAGTGTGCGCACGTGCACGCGATGACACGTGGCACGTGCTTGCACATACACATGCGGCAGGCATTCACAGATACAATCACACACCCATCCCTCCCCTCTCCCACCGCTTACATGCACGCACGAGCGCACACACACACACACGCACACACACACACACACACACACACACACACACGTACACACACACACACACACACACACACACACACACACACACACACACACACACAGACAGACACACACAGTGCACGCACAGGCAGAGGCATACGCACGCATGCCCGTTCGTGGACGTGTACACGGCACGCACCGCACTTGCCCGATTGGGTACATGATCAATACAGCACGTCCATGTGATATCAAGTGTTTAGGCATTTATGTGGTCATGAGTCTACATGTATGTGTAGCAACGGCTTCATAAGGTTTTCTGATTAAGATCTCTGCTGACTGCTACTTTCAACTATCTGTTTCATTTTTGTTTTCCTTACCGTTGAAACAGAAAACACAATACTGTTGGCCACTCCGCCAACCAAGCTCATGCTGATATGTGAGGATTGTGCGCGGGTAGGCCATGTGCACGCATATGAGCGGAACAATCCGGTTTTCAACTTCACCTTAGATCCCTGCGCTCCTCTCCACATAACAGTTGGGGATGGAGGTGAGCCGTCCAACCCCTGCATACCCAAACTTGTGCAGGTGCTCGTCAAAGCTAAAATGGGGATCAGAAATGTCATACGTTCTTCGTACCTCTTCCGTCGGCTATGAACTCTTACAGGAATGACGTGCAAGGAAGATTTGCTGGCATGGATACGCCTAGACTCCGCCCTTGACGCTTTGATTTACCTGTAGTTGCGCTTTTCCATTTCAAGGCATCTGTGTCTGGTTGCTTTAGAGTAGGGCTCCAAGTAACCGTCAGGACCACTCCACTCCCCCCTCCCCCCCCCTCTCTCCCCCCCCCCCCCTCTCTCCTCTCTCTCTCTCTCCTCTCCCCCCCCCCCCCCCCCTCTCTCCCTCTCCCCCCCCCCTCTCTCTCTCTCTCTCTCTCTCTCTCTCTCTCTCTCTCTCTCTCTCTCTCTCTCTCTCTCTCTCTCTCTCTCTCTCTCTCCCATTTCTAAAAAAATTGTCCTCCCACTGCCCGGCGGGCAATTGTCCTCCCATTGTCCTCCCACTGCCCGGCGGGAATGTGATGTTTTTTTTTTCATGGGCTTCACACTGTTACATTGTCTGCAGAGTGGCATGTGTTTTCCTCCTGTAGTTAGACGGTACTCCAGATGGGTTGGTGGTTTTCGGTGGGGTTGTACCAGAAACAACGCCTTTCTCTGGACTTCGGGAGGTTGTTCCATAAACAACGTCCTACTTTGGTATATGTCCTTTTAGTTTACGTTCTTGTCCAACCGTCTCTCTTGGCTCTGGCAGGATGTCTCCTAATGTCGTCTGCAAGCCCTGGGTAAAACCTCGGTGTGGTGGCATATATCCCCTCCCCTTCCCCACTGTATACTCACTGTGCTTGTGCTTTCGACGGGTGTGCGTGATATGGGGTACTTTCATCTTTCACCTCTCTCTCCCCTCTGGTTACATATGACGCTGCTGGATATGCTTATGTTAGAATTGTGGATTTATTGCTAGTGTCGCTGCACTTTTACAAGCCGACATGTTAGGCATATACCTGGTGCCTGGAAGTGTGCCTTTGCCCTGAGCTGCGGTGTGTGATTAGGCAATACAGAGTCGCTCTACATCCAGTGGGTTGATCGACCACCCTCTGATTGCCCGGCTCCCAGCATGTGCTCAACTTTTCAAGATGGGCAGTTTTGCCCGAGCGAACAGCCTTTATGGTCTGCTTATAGGTATGCCTGCAACAGGGACAACACTCTGTTGAAAGCCTTTTCAATGCGAAGGCTTTAGGGGTTGGTACCCGGCTTTCCACGACCTGTGTTGTTGCAGAGTATCAGCTGCTGCGTTAGTATATTTGTCCGTGTCATTCTCCACAGATGCACGGTGTTTCTGCGAAGATTTGAGACGATTAATTGGCAACTGTTAACCTGGCTATCATGTCAGGGTGCGCTGATGACTCTTCCTGTCATGGGAAGCAATTCACGCCCCCCCCCTTTAAGTACACACACACGCACGCACACACACACACACACACACACACACACACACACACACACACACACACACACACACACACACACACACACGCGCGCGCGCGCGCGCGCGCGCGCACACACACAGACAGAAGGGAGGGGGGAGGGAGGGAAAGGGGGGGAGAGGGAGAGGGAGGGGGAGAGAGAGAGAGAGAGAGAGAGAGAGAGAGAGAGAGAGAGAGAGAGAGAGAGAGAGAGAGAGAGAGAGAGAGAGAGAGAGAGAGAGAGAGAGAGAGAGAGAGAGGGAGAGAGAGAGGGGGGGGGAGGAGGAGGAGGAGGAAGGGGGGGGCAAGAGAGGGGGCAGGTAGGGAGGGAGGGGAGGAAGGGGGGTGAGGGGCCCCCATGGTTTTAAAAAATAATATCCATCCAAACTTGGGAGATCCGTTTGACTGGAACAAACATATTGATTGTCAGTTGTGTCGCTGCATTAGTCACTTGCGTGCTGCTCATACAACATCATATGGGGATTGGACAGAGAACCAAGCTTTGGTCATGGGGTCTTGGAGATTGAAAGCGCAACAGAGGCCACTTGGACCTGGCATAGAAACCAGGACGGATACAAGGTTGCAGCTGACGTTTTCACCCTGACTCGTGATCTACGCTGCCAAAATCAACAGAGCATCCCACGCCGCTGAAGTCACTGCTAACCCTGCTGTGATTGCTGCTGCTGTCTATTGGCTTGGATTCGTGTTTGTCTGCACACCACCAATTGCCCTATCCCTGTATTCATGTATGTGTATGTCTGCTTGCCAGTACATGCCTGCGGCTGGTGGTGTGAAACTCCCCGGGTGTGTTGTACATCTAGAAAGATTTTGAAGTGTTCTGCCTCCGCGCCTGAGGGCATTGGCAACGCAAACGTTTGCCAGATCAGGAAGCGTTGAGAGCATTTCTTGGGCTTCCTGTTTTATGTTTCCAAAGGAGGTCCTGAACGCTGAAATAAAGGCCGGTACCCTTCCCCCTTTTCTAACCTTGTGCCCCCCCCCCTCTCTCTCTCTCTGTGTGTGTGTGTGTGTGTGTGTGTGTGTGTGTGTGTGTGTGTGTGTGTGTGTGTGTGTTTGTGTGTGTGTGTGTATGTGTGTGTGTGTGTGTGTGTGTGTGTGTGTGTGTGCGCGCGCGCGTGCACGGGCGCGCCTCTGCATGTGCGTGTTCTATTTCAAGCTGGGGATTCCTGATCTCCCGGCAGTGCTCTGCCCTTGTATCCCATTGATGCATTGGCTGGGTATGAGTTTAGCTGTGAGAAAATTTGCGCGGGGGCGCTAAGGAGATCGTGGCTACAGTACTGTTTTTGTTTTGGACGAACAAGTCTTCTGGAGTGGTAGCTTTGTGGCAGGTCCGTGTAGACATCTCTTTTCCTGCGTACTCACTGGATTCAAGGGCACGGGACGCCCTGCACAAGCACGCTATTCAGCGTCTTGGAACATTATGTCGGCCATCTGGCCAGAGTTGTGTGCAGTGACCCACAATTTCTCTTAGCACGAGTTATGCCAGTCCAATGGCATTCAGAAGCTTGAAGCGACCTGCGGGACTTTTTCCTTTGCACTGAATTAGCCAGAGTGGGTGAGCCGATTGTGTTTCATATCACGTTGTCGTCTGTTTCACAGCCAGTACAGATAGGTATTCATCTTCTAAAGAGCATTAGAAGTTGTTGACAACCTTTCAGCCGAAAGTTTTAGATCACTGGCATTGGTAGCGGCAATTTCTTGTGGATCATATGTCTAGCCGCACCCTCAAGAAGGTGGGCTTACAGAAGTGGTCTCTTGTGGAGTTATAATTGTCTTGAGGAGGCGAAGTGTATATCCCTCAGACACAGTTGAGTCTTTTGTCTCATTTTAATAGAAAGAGTGAAGCCTATCCGAACCGCACACCATAAATCAGTCATGTGGGTACGCGGAATCTACGGGCCAGATACTAAAGGTGATAGCGAAAAACTCCCGAAATTTTTATTCTGATTTGATTTTGGTTTTGTTTCACTTTAGTGGCATTGGAACTGGGAATACTTGGTCTCGTGCCGGCAAATTGTGTTCATGGCGCAAAATGTGATTTGAAAGGTTCCGGCATTTCTGTTTTCAAAATTATACAGGCTGTTCGGGCCATAACGCCAGCCCCTCTCGCAGATGGACTCAAAAGTACGCCTACTCATGCCGGGGACTCCTGTTTTTTGGGGGGACGGGGCACATATCCCCCCCCCGGGGGGGCGGGGATAGGCTACCAGAGAGGTAAAGAGGGTTTGATCCAAACTTATGCACATTACCTTTTGCTCAATGACCACTCACAGTGTTTGTGGAGCAATGAAAGCCTGTACAGAAGTTTGCAATAAAGCTTGTATGTACAGAACTTGGCCCTGCAACATGCCAGTGGATACCATGTTTGTGCTGATTGTAAGAGTAGAGCACCTACCTTTGTTGCTTTCACAAGGCCCCTTTGGACAACAGATGCCCTCATTGGGACAATTTCTTGCTGCTAGCAAGCTGCTTTTAGTTAGTACCCAGTAATTTGAACTTTCTGGCTTGCTGGTTTACTCCAAAATTTTGGCATGCTAAACACGTATTCTCCAGCGAACATGGACACGCATTCTCCAGGCTTGGTCGAGAGCTGGCCTGTTGATATTATGCATTGTCATTTGCCAACATGGCAAATTTTGCTGGCCAACTGATGGCGGGTGGCAATGCAAACGCTTTGTTCTAAAGGGTTCAGGGCTTAACTTCAACCTGCTTTTCTAACAATTGAGACTTTTGTACTTGTGTCCCCGTAGCTTCGATAAGCAGCGGATTAATCGTTTGATCAGATCAGTTGAAGGACCGCGCAGCTGACGTGCAAGTTTCGGCTCAAAAGCCGGTGTTTTAGCACCACCCAGACCCTGGAACAGCTGGGAAATCCTCCCTGCCCCCCAGTCGATTGTCTCCGGAGAAATAGAGCCCGTGTACATGGCATTTACCAATGAGCTAGCTGAACCTCCACCATTTGGCGGTGGAAGGACCCAGGGTGGAAACAATTAACCCCGTCGATGGCCGTCAAAACAGTTGACTTCTCCAAAATAAGAGTATGGCTCACCCACCTGCCGCATAAGAGACAACCGGCAAAACTAAGGTCTGATTTCAGGAATTAAGGCTTAGCCCCGAATGCTGCTTAGTGATCTTACTCACTCACCAACAAGCGTTCAAGTCCCCCGTGATCCAAGACTCTGGGACCAAATTCCAATCATCTCAACGTCTGACACTTATCTAGGCTACAGATTATAGCAAGTCATAAAACCCAGTGTGCCCTGGATGTAATCTTTATTCTTCCTTCCCTTCAGTCGCCAACAGGTCGTTATTTGCGACGAGGGTATCGGGCTGGTCCCTGGTCCCCATGGTACCCATACCGACCAGGCCCAGGAGAGGGTGGGCTCTTCTGTTAGCAATGCCTGTCCTTTGATCAAAGACATCCTTTGTATGTATTTCAGATTTCGGAGACTAGGGTTATTTAACCCGAGGATGGTCTCCCAGACCCAGATACTCCTGGTGGACCTAGAAGGAGAGGCCTGAACTAGTGCTAGTTCTAGTATGCGCAAACGCTGTTGATTGTCATCAATGCCGGGAGCTCTCTCTGTTTCGAAAATAAGCAAAAGTGCCGTTCGGCGTTTACTTGAAGAGGAGCAGTATCAAGCGGATACACGAAAATTTATTGAGGAACTCAGTGACGGCGATGTTTTGGACCGATGCAGGCAGCTGAACGCCTTTCTGAAGAAGGTGCCAGCATCGGTTTTCTACTCGATAGGGGTTGAAAGCGATGAAGTGGCTGCTGTACATTGAGCCAAGGGGATTATGTCGAGCAACTTTGGGAAAAGAACTAGCCTCAAATCAATTATACAACATTCAATGTTTTCCCTTAAAGTAACAGCCTACATGCCTCCTGATTTGGATTTCTAAACATCTCTGTACCTCAGAGCTATCAAGACCTGGCGGTTCGTGTACTTCTCTGTATTGATGCTGCAGGAGTTTCGAGGTGGAGACCATGTACCTTCTTCAGATCAGTCCTTTGAGTCAGAGATTGATACACTGATAAGCAGCATTGATTTCGACCAAACACACCAATGGAGAAATACCTCAGGAAGTGAGAAGGAAACTCTCACTGAGGTCCCCTCGAGCATTGCCACCCTCAAGAAATACAGCGACAAGGACATATGCAACCATGGCAAAATAATGCTGTCATCAATAAATAGGAGATGTTATGTGGATGAAAGGGTCTCTCCGTCAAAGCAGGCGTCTCTGGCTGGCTATAGGCCTGTGGCAGTATTGCCTCCCAACCAAGAGTGCACCATAAAACGGAGCAAGTTCAACAAGGTAAGCATTCACGTTTTCTCAGCCTCTACCATGTTCTTGGTGGGGCTGTTTTGTCAGGTGTTGATGTTTCAGCTGGCATACTTATCCAAATGTGGCAGTGAATTCGCACCAACCATGGAGGCACATTGCGGTCGCTGTTGGTATGCAGTTGATATTCAACCCCGTGCCCCCCGGACCCACATTGGCTTCACCCGTTTTCAGAGGAGCCTTCTTCTAAACTTGGTTCTACCCTGCATGCGGGAGTAGTAACGACCTGATTAAAAGTTCCAAACAAAAGGAAAAACACGTGAGTGGCTACAAAAGTGGCCCCTGTATACGTCCAGATTGCCTGCATGGAGTCTCTACCGCTGTTTACAGGCCTAGGGGCAGCAGGTTTTCATCATGACATGTTCGTACAGTTTGCGGCTTGCCTAATTGATTGCAATCATTTAAATGAAACACCACCATTCACAGCTTTGTGGCAAATCAGGAGGTTGCGCATGGGACCATGCGTGGCGAGGGACTGAAGCTGCCAGAGCAATCCTCTCATGAACCATATCTCCTCGATGAGAGGATTACGATGCAAGTGTACCTTCAAGAATGGCGCATGTACCACCATCACCAGAAGCAGCTCATCATTATTACAGCATGGCGAGACCATACCGTCC
Source organism: Botryococcus braunii (assembly GCA_002005505.1). Lineage (NCBI taxonomy): Eukaryota > Viridiplantae > Chlorophyta > Trebouxiophyceae > Botryococcus > Botryococcus braunii. The sequence continues at coordinate 75,798 of MVGU01001062.1, read as the reverse complement.
GAACCCAGCATGTGAGACACATGTCTGCCAAATGTATACAGAGGCACTATAGTGCTTTTAGAGCCCGCAAAAAACAGCAGATGAACACCGTGTTTGCTAAGGGTGGAGGCGGCTCACCAATGTCTGGGTTTTCGTCAGTATCAACATCACAGCCCCTGCCTCTGGAAAGAGATCAGATGGCAAACAGCGAAGATCCGACCTATGACGATATGCAAGTGTGTAGAGGAGAGCACATGGAGACAAATAAGATTCAAGGCCGGTACATTAAGCCAAAAGTTTGCATAGGAGGCTTTAACCAAGGTCCTGCATTGTCCGTGCTCAGCTCCATTCAAGTAATCATAGACGAGCAGGAACAGAAAGGCAGCTTAATGGGCCAGCAGAGGAGACGAGCTGCTACATTGATACAAAGCAGGTGGCGGGGCTGCCGGGTGCGGCATATGTTCAAACGCATGAGAGATTTGAGAATGCTGGGATGTTTGGAGGGAAAACCCCCTTCCTCTCATTTTCCTTGCCAGGGCACCAGGCATGTTGAGTGTTTGCCCTCAGTAGCTGCAGATCGGTCTGGACGCCATCAGAGACCTGGTACGTGTCAAGTATCCTATATCCAATGAAAACGTGCCAATACAAAAATGTCCTCTGTAAATTTGCTTTTACGGCCCGTGTCCACTTTGCTATCTGTACTTGTCTGATATTGTCTCCCCACCCTCTGTTTCCCCCTCCCCCTTCTCTCTTTTTTCCCGTACCTGTCTCCCCCCCTCTTCTCCCCTTTAAATTTTTCCTCGTTCCCCCTCTCTCCCCTTCCCTTTTGTCTCTCCCCCCGCCCTCTCTCTCTCTGTGTGTGTGTGTGTGTGTGTGTGTGTGTGTGTGTGTGTGTGTGTGTGTGTGTGTGTGTGTGTGTGTGCATAAAGTTTCGAGGCATGTTCCCAACTTGCACCATTTTTTCTGAGGTTCCTGGGTGATAAGGTGACCTGGTTTTGGGACCCTCTTCTGCCGCTGTGTCTCTTTCTTGCTTGCTGTTTAGGGCCTCCTGCTCCCATTTAGGATGGCCCTAACTGCCGATGGACGTACAGGTACAGCGCCACATATGTCGCCTTGGAATACAAGAGTCGCATTAAAATACAAGCAAAATTGTAGCCGAAGATCAAGGACGGACTGGATTGAGATCCCCAGTAGCTCTTATGGTTGCCACCATGTATGGGACTCCGCTACGAGAAGGCCACGGCCCACTCATACCTATCTGAAAGAAGGTTACGAAGCTGTGGACTACAAAAGTCACATGCCCTTAGAGGTCGAGCCCTTTGCAGCCTTAATTTGAGAGCACGCTTACTATCTCTACTAGCTGTAATAGCAATACGTACTCAACCCTTGCGTTCTCCCCGCCATCCGTCCCCCAATCTCCCTCACTGTCTCCCCCTCCCCCCCCTTGCTCTCTCTCTCTCTCTCTCTCTCTCTCTCTCTCTCTCTCTCTCTCTCTCTCTCTCTCTCTCTCTCTCTCTCTCTCTCTCTCTCTCTCTCTCTCTCTCTCTCTCTCTCTGTGTGTGTGTGTGTGTGTGTGTGTGTGTGTGTGTGTGTGTGTATGTGTGCGCGCGCGCGCACGCTGTTGTGCTTTGTTTTTGCGCGGGTTGGCAGGGGGGTGGCGCGCCACTCCTGCGTTCCACCCTCCCCAGGGGAGACGCGGAAAGGGGCTCCCAGATCCTCCAGGCGTTGAAATGTCAAGTCATCCATATATATGCATGTTGTTTCTTCAAGTAAAGCAATTACGACTGGTATGCCAGGAGCATGGCGACGTTGGCTTCCGGATAGCAAGGACCCATTCTTCACGCAGCTCCACAAGAGGGATGTCCAATAACCTCATCGTTATGCCTCGCAGTTATGACAACTCAGCATACAGCACTTGCTGCAGTTTTCAGAGTCTAGTGCAGCATCCGTCTTATTGGGATATATAGAGCGGACTAGAGCTGTTACTCCGCTAGCTAGTGCATCATTGAACAGAAGAACAGGGCACTGCAACTCCCCTGGGCAAGAGCGTGAGAACTCCTCAGAAAGAACTTTCTCGGCTTATCTGTTCTGAGCCTTTGAAGAGCCTGTAGACGTGACTAGTTTTGAAACCTTATATTTCACGGTGATGACACGTTAGAAGCCAAAAATGAGTTTGCAATCAAATGCAGAAGTGCACGCCATAGGAGTTGTGCAAGTATGAGATAGTGGGTAACCTAGCTAGCTAGTTACCTGCGTTTTACTCATTAATTTGGCGAACTGATGCATGACCAATAGCTAGTGCACGTTTTGACATGAACGTTAACATGCAGCAAAGGCGCGCAAATTAATGAGGGAGGCTGGCCTGGACCCCTTTAAGGCGATTTGGCATCGTGACGTGGGACAATTTAATAATTGGATTCTTTGACCGTGAAATTTATATATCAGTAGGTACGTAAGTATGCTAAAACCTATGCAAGTACACCAGCAATTGAGGTAGCTACCTATAGGTTGGAAAATTTCTAGCAGTCGAGTTATTAGGGGGATAAACAGTTTAAGCACGAGCAATAGAGGGTGCGCACTCGTTGCATATTTGGCGTCTTGCAAATAGCCAAATTTGAGTCAATAGAGTCAAGACTTGTGATCCATAAATGGAGGTATGGAAGGAAATGTTGATGGTTGATGCAGTCCAGGAACCCAGAGCAGTTTTTTTGCATGGCAATCCTCAGTTTCCAGAAAGACTTCTCATCCCGACTAGTCGCTGGTCCGCCCTTCTATGTAGCTAGTAATATAGTCGTTTCAGTGAAGCTTCAGAAAGAGATTTGCTCTTTTTTTCATGAAAGCATCAATAGTCGGAGAGCCTTACTTGCATCACCTGCTCATGCACGTTCCAAGAGATTGTGGAGTCAGCGGCTCAGCTGCATACACCGGCATGGCCATGGCTGAAGGAGCTTGCTTGTCTCAAGAGGCTGATGCAGCCTTTGTCGCCGGTGGACTTCTCTTTGCATACTTGCTGTACCAACATTTCAGACTTGAAATGGCTCATGTAAGTAGCTACTTAGGCAGTGTAAGAAAAATGTTTGAAGAAGCTGGAGGAAAGAGGCTTCAAGCCATGCAAGTTATCATCAAGGGAGCACTTCGAATTCACGACTATTTGGTATGATACTAGAGCCAACCTTTTAAAGAGAGGTATGTCGCACAAGCTTTTGACAGCTGGCTTCCTAGGCCACCGGCAGACCCTGTCACCCTCGTGACCTTCGTTACCATGGACAAGCGGAGGCTTCTCCTACAAGTGGGAAATTGGCTAACCCACTAGGTAATGGAAGGGTTCGGCACCCTAGCACCCGCACTCTCTCACAGAGACTGCGGGTGCGCATGCCTATTTAAGGTGACGAAGACAAATATCTGAAAGTTTCAGTGTTTGTAAAGTTTTCTATCCGACTTCCAAGTCGGTGTTTATTATACTTCCATGAACACCGACAAATCCTATATTATCATCTACTACTACATGATTTGGTCTCTTTTGTGTAGTCAAATCTTTTTCACCATCAGCTTTCGTCTTTGGCCCCTTGATCCCGCGTACCCGCATGCCAGATTTCTGGTGTGCGGCTAGGATATATTTATGTAGGCTTCACTCTTTATATCAAACACCATAGGGAATAAGATCAGCGCTGCCTGCGGTAAACCCACAATCCCGCCTCAGACCAAAAGTCTCACATACCCCTTATCTGCATACAAACGTATGCATGTATGTATATACACGTGGTTGCCACCTATACTTTTACCATCCACTGAGTCATCACGGTCAGCTGCTCAGCTGTGCTGTCACACTAGTACTGCTGCTCAGCTGTGCAGCAGTACTAGTGTGACAGCACCAATAGCTGATCAGACCTTACCTTCCCAACTTCATACCATTCCATATGTCAAGTTTCCCAACTTTCACTTTATGGCGTTTATTTTTTGCCTTCCCCTTGCCAGAGACATATACATCTCTGTCACGATCAATCTGAATCTATATATATTTAGGTTCAGATCTAATCGCTTCTAGACTTTGGCCCTTGTAAAGCCCATGTCTGATTGAGAGGTGGAGGTACATATGTAGCTGGGGAGCCTCCAGCATGCGCACGGCCGTGGCCCAAACCTTTACTGGGTTGCAGCTCTGTAGACACCGTTATAGCTTTAAACACGTATTCAAAGCTGTTTGATTCTTAAAATGCCTTGGAGATCCCATGCCGAGTCCCTGGCCGTATTGAAGGCTGTCTTGGAGCTCAGCTGCGTTGAGAGGTCAGGAACTGGTTCGTGATGTGCTGGCATACGCAAGCGAATCATGTGAGGATGTGGGAGGACATTGTATACTACACGATACTATTCGAAAATCGCTGTACTCTACAAGGCACACGTACAGAATGTGTAAATGAATGTGGTTTTAGGTTGGATCACTCTAGACACAATGATCTCATGCCTGACTACCGAGAAATTGACTAGCAGCAAGTGCCGTACCACTGGGTATGGGTGCCGCCATGGCTGCCCAGCGTTGACGTATAGCTAGCCTATATGGTTAAAGAATGTATACACGTATGTCCACATATGTATATTTGTGCGCTACATCGTGGAGTTCTACTATGTTATTCCTGTGGCCTGCAGGTCAGCTGAATCAATTGATGCCTTGCAAGGGCCTCACAAGATGGCGTTTGCTCCTGAACATTCTTCCTAACGCACGTGCACGTTTGCAGTACATACTATAGTATAATATACTAGCTAGTATACGTACACTAGGCTGGAATAGAAAGGAACGTCTGTCGATTTGAAGGCCCCAGTGTTGCAACTCAGCTAAGTCATGCTCACGGTGGCTCTTCCCGACCAAGTTGACGAATGGCGCACATCACATTCGTCAACCATGTCCAGCCATAGCAGGCTGCCTTACGTGGCCACCTCCATGGACTCCTCGAAGAAATTCCTATGGGCTGCGTGGATGCATACGACTAAAGCATACAAGCTCCCTGCAGCCTAACCCAGGCGAGGATCTACCAATTACAAAAGCCCCTCAAAAAACAGTTGTAAAATAAGTCCGGCGGTGATTTCCACGCACAGCTCCCTGCTCACAAAAAATTTATACAAATAACCCACAGCTGGCGGGGATCAAAGTTTAAGCAGATCCTGATACAATTTTGCAGCCACAGCCGGCTCCAGGATCTGGAAGTCCTTTCTATTCCATCCGGGCACCGGTGTTAACTTGCTGCGATAGTGGATCCCTCAGCCGTTCAACTCGGTCAGCGGGCGGCGGTACCCCTAGAGGATTGCTGCTGGTGGAAGTAATGCTTCATTCGGTTGCGGAGACCGGCTTTGAACGAATTGGTACCTGACTCTCCCTCTTCTCGGTGAAACACGAGGCTCGAGAGTGCATGCTCCAGCTCAGACTGCGAGTGTGGGGGCATTCTCTTGGAAATCCCTGGTAAAGTGCTTGCGCAAAGGGCGATGAATGGTGATTCGGTACCCCGTTGGCTGGGACGAGGACTCGAGCAACCAAGGGCACCAGTCACGTGCAGTCGGGGTAACATGTGTCCCTGGCTTTTGCTTCTGGGCTCTAGAAGGGTACATAACAACTGCTTCTTGCCCTGCAGGGCCACAGGCCCGATCAGTCACTTGGAACTACCACATCCAAATACATAAGAAAAAGAAGTTGCTCATTGGCCAAACCAAGATGAACAAGAACACTCTATCCATTGTCAAACCAGGAGCAATGTGTAATGGTTGCAAGGGATACCTCGACCCAACTGGAGACAAGATGGCGCATATGTGCTTTTACGAGTGCGCTAGAAGAA
>MVGU01001062.1:57500-67500 GCA_002005505.1 Botryococcus braunii | reverse complement strand
AGTGCGGACGGTTCTGAAAATTGTGGATGGTTTGGTAAGTGTCTCAAACACGCATGCCACCGAACTGTGCCAGAGGTCATGAAGACGCAGAATCTCCTTCATTGTTTTCGATACAGATGCAATCACACAAAAAGCCATCTTATGCTCTTCCTTCCTCCTGGCCTCGCTCGACCTTCATCCACTGTTCGCTTGTGTCTTTGAGGTATAAGACTTGTACGAGTTCAAGGCCTGCTGGGCTCTTGCTATGAACGTGTCGTATCGTTCTCATGCTCCCACTGCGCACATGCCCCCTGCCCCGCACCGCCCAGGGGCCCCGAGCGGTACGGGGTCATGCTCCCTGAACTTCTTGTCCTTACGTTACCCTTTTCTTCGCATGTGCCGGGTCATGCACACTTCACATTTTCTTTTGATTCAAGCTCGAGACTGCGGGATGCGATCCCCCCAGGTTGGGGCTCATATTCCAGTGATCCACGAAAATGCTAAGACAGATTCGGGAAGAAAGTGGCACACATCAACTAGAAGAACTTTGCAGTGAACCACTGTACGTGGAGGTATACGTTGGGCTGATGGATTTGCATAAGGTTTGTTGCACGGCAAACGCGACCACCACAGGGAGTATGCATGCCTAAGTTTTAGAGGCCACGTCCAGAGTGGTAAAAGATCACGACATCGGCCGCAAAAGGCAGATCTGAAGTTCGACTGGGTCGAAAAGGCATCCTTAAGGTTTTCATTTGGCCATTATAGAGGCGCATCCGTGAGTTCTTGATCAGCTTGCCAAGGCCTGATATCTGAAGGTGAGTATCACCTTGTCAGTGTATGGCTTAATCCCGCGTTTCTCCAAGTCAATCGCCGTTATGTCCGGGCCTTCTTGCAGATCGGTAGCTGGATTTGCGATAACCTGTACATGCCCACGGAGCCATCATTTTACCTTCCGTGGAAGTGGTAGATGGATCGGCAACTCCTTTGGAAGGGCTCCAGAGCGAGCCAGAAATATCCCTTACAACATGTGTCAGTCTTGGCTACAGAGGGGAGGAAGGCCCATGTATGCTGAATGCTTCCGAGCAATTCCTTTGCGCATTATCCCTGTCAGGAAAAACCGAATACTTCTTGCCACGAAAGGAGGAGGCCCTGGAAGGAGAGGTGGGAGGAAATATCAAGGGTTGCTGCACAGATTGTGTCCGGACCCAGCCAACTTGTTGGCTGAGGGGGAAGAGGTGCGGGAGCAGAGGACAGCGACGACGAGCACGGAATGTTCCTGTACAGTCTGTGCGCGACTGTAAAGTCAATTGTGCAGTCCTCGTGGCCCATCAGGTATCGCCACAAGCAGAAAGAGGAATTTCAATTAAAGAATGCAGTTGGCGGACGAATGTACAGCCCAGGAGAAAGCGGTCTACCTATCTGGTGTACCTGCTTGGGGTGCGAATAAAGCTTGGCGGGAACGGGCAGTCTCCACAAACGGCTCAGTTGAGGGCCTGTTACCAATCGAGTTATTTTCTGCGTGCAATTCCATATTGTTCACTACCAAATAATTGGTAGTCAGGTTTTACCGTCACGTCTGTCAATGGCCCCTGGGATTCCGCGTGCCGACATGGCGGATACGTGTTTTGTGGTCACGATATGCTTCACTATTTTTAATCTTGAGATCGATACGGAACGCGTGTGCTTGCCTCAGGAGACATGTAGTCAAGTGTCCCGGATCGCGCATAGGGGACCTCCGTGGAAGAGCAAATGGCCAGCCCCAAATCTCCGAGAACCATCTGCTTGGAGGCTGTCAAGAAGATGTTTTCGGGTTTGATGTCGCGGTGGAGCACGTTTGACCCATGCAGGCGGGCCAATGTGGTCAAAAGCGGGCCAACCACCTGTAAGAGTAGCTCATTTTAGGCGTGTTTTTGATGAAAGACAGGCGCGAAAGATGACAGTAATGGTGCTTTTATGCTGCTGGTGACTCCAAACAAACCGCGTGATAGTACACTGTTACCTGAATCCAACGTTGCTCGTGACTCCGCACGAGCTAGGTAGTAATAACAATGTTATAAGGATGAATGTTGCGTGCGACTCTGTACGAGCTATGTCGTAGTACACTGTCATCAGGATCTAGACTCTGCTGGTGACTCCGCATAAGCTATGCCATACCACACTGTTATCGAGAGTCACCCTTCCCAGCAGCATGAATTCAAAACTTGGGTTCGGCAACGGGAGGGCCTGTGTCAAAAGCTGACATATCTCTCGGCTGACATTTAATGTGTGCATCTGTTAACGGACCAAATCCAGCTCACGTGAATGAGTGAACCCGTCTCCGCTGCTTAGCCTGTTGTTGAGAAACGGGCCTTCCATTTCTCCCCAAGTAAGGTGCGAAAACACGCAATCGGCATTTTCCACAACCGACCGTACTATCAAGATATGCTGGCGGTACAATCAAGAGCAGAATTCCTGGGTTGATGATGATGGCTGTTTTTTTTGGGGGGGGGGGGTGTGGGAGGGGTTCAAACAACCGAACTCGCTGTTCTCAATCGACGACCGCAGAAGAGAAGGGTTACCATGAACTAACCTGTTCTAAGACAGCCTACACGCCACCATGTCTAAAACCACAAGAACAAGTTCCAAGCTCTGTGAAGGGCCCATGTGTGGCCCTGTGTGGACGGGGAAGGTGTGGGGCTCGCGTGGCTAGACTGTCTCTTGAGAACGACTGCAGCAAGCGAAGAAACAAGCGATTCAAGACTAAGTAGGAATGAACGGCCATTCATGCCTACTTAGTGGTTATAAGGAATGCGTGCTTCAGGAGTAGGTACCCTAGGAGTAAGGTGTCAGGCCTCCCGAGGAAGGCATGCGTGCATGGTCCGTCTGTGTTGTTCCTCCTGCCCCGGTTTTCTCAAGGAAACAATAATTTCCTGAAGTAGTACCTCATTGATCATGTATGTCATGGCGGAATAACTAGCTCCAAGACGTTGTGAGTACACAACATCATCGGGTCAACCTTGCCAATAAGGAAACCTGGTTGAAACTTGTTTGCATTGGATACGACATGCAGAAGAGCCCCCATCCCCTACTCACTCAGAGCGCCTTGATATGTATAGTACTGGCAAAGTCCAACCAGGTCCCATTTCAGCCCGATAGGCACAATCGGGACCGTCCCGACTCGAACGACGAAATTTGTGCCACACAAAATCGACCTCGTTGAAGCTCTCAGTAGCACTGCGTGATTTATAAAGTCGCGCTCTCGCGGGGCGTTCAGCCTGCCACTACTGGTCAAACTATGAGCAAGGCCTAACGCCCTCCGAGGGCACAACCCCATAGATAAACCGTGTTTGGTTTCATATAACCCCATGGTAGGGCGTCCAGTAAATCTTGTGTTTGTGAGAGAGTCACAGTGTGTTTTGTTTGAAGGACTTACTTCGGTGATGATCCACTTCTCATCAAGGGTTCCGCCCGACATGAGCAGATGTTTAAAGAGATCTCCGCCCTCGCAGTACTCCATCACTAGGTACCTGAAATCCGTTTGTTGACATAAGGGAACAGAATTGATGGTGATGATGATGATGATGATGATGATGATGATGACGATGTTGTGCAAAGCAATGTTATGAAGCACTGACACCCTTAAATCCCTCCTCAACGCCATAGCATCCCGCATCCCGTAGTAACCAGCAACAGTGTCCGCGAAGCCGCATGACCATCACCGGTTTTCTTAACTTGAGGGATAGGCATGGTTAGCAGTTCGAGGAAAGGACAGTAGCTGTCTTACGTGTTTTGTGCATCTTCAAAATTATCGTAAAGCTCAATCACCCCGCTGCCGCCATGTTGCTTCATCAGCAAAATCTCCCTCTCCATCCGTTTCATGTTCTTTGGCTTCATCTTGTCTTTGTGGTAAACTTTGAGGATTACCGTCGAGCCACTTACTGATGAGATTGCCTTGTAGACAGTCGAGACACTGCAAGCAGTCGGCAGACGTTCAAGTCTGCAGAAACTTGCACCAAGAACAGACGCCATAGAATGCCAAGACACTTTTTTCACCTAGTGACAATTGAGCATGTTTCCATGTCTGTTATGAGGAAACCCCTTTTGACGGGGAATTATGTTCCGCGCAAAATTGAGCATGCCTCAATGTCTGTCTATAGGAAAGATTCCAGATGGAGCTGTCCCAGCGTGAATTTTTAACACAAATTCTCCTCAAATCCAGGGTGCTAGGCCTCTTAACGTATTAGAACCAGGTGCTGTTGCTCATGATCTCCCCAACTCCCCATAAAACCTGAATGTGCCCCCTCCCTGCAAGAGAGAAAGGGGGAGGCGGAGAAAGAGAGAGGAAGGGGGGGGGGGGGAGAGGCGGCAGAGGGGGCAGAGGGTGAAAGTACGTTTTGGGGGGGGGGGGGGAGCGGATCACTTGAGTATACAACACGCGCGCGCGCGCGCGCGCACGTGTGTGTGTGTGTGTGTGTGTGTGTGTGTGTGTGTGTGTGTGTGTGTGTGTGTGTGTGTGTGTGTGTGTGTGTGCGCGTGCGTGCGTGCGTGCGTGCGTGCGTGCGTGTGTGTGTGTGTGTGTGCGCGCATGAATGTGCGTGTGTGTGCACGCGTGCATATATGTGTGAGAGACAAAGACAAATTAGATTTTCCATTAGGGCACTGCACAAAATGTTTTTGGGCAATTTGCAGTGCTGCCGCTGAAAGTGCAAGGAGGGCCGCCTAACGCCTGCAAGACTCTGGACATTGTGCTTTTAGGATCCACAGAACTCATGCACCTCGCAACCCGAGCTTGGGGACTAACGCTGCAACCCGTGACTGGGAGAACATCCGACCGCCACAACCAGCTTATCAAGGCAAAGAGCTTGCTGTCGTTTGTAGGATGGAGGAGGTCACCTTCCCTTGTAGAGGTTGGTCACTTGTGTGAACTGCGAAATGCTCTGATAGTGATAGTGATTCTGGCGCCCTGGTATTGCCGCCTTTGGTGTCAACGCTGGCAGTGTCCTTGCAGATTCACTCTTTGCTGATGTTCGCACCTCGTCAGACCTTTCATCTCTGTACAGGCGCTGTAAAGGTTTGCGAGGAGATTTGCTGTTTTCCTTTAATCCGATCCTGTCATTTTGCATCAGTAAAGTTTTAAGCCCGCTCGGATTCGCAGCATGCACAGATTACTATTGTGATCACCAAACAGGCCCACAGCTTGCAGAGGGTCGAGCCAACAAAAGAAGCACCCACTACTGAGGGCATCTAAGCTCCTGAAACATTTCAAATTGATAGACAGCTCTGGCCATATCATTCTGCTCTATTTCCATTCTAACATAACCGGTGGATGGGCACAGCCGCGGAACAGTGGTGCCCTAGATTCGATCCTCAAAATTTCAACAACATCGAGACGGCTGGGCTGACTAACACTCAAAAACGTTTTGAATATGTATCATTGTTAATTCATTCATTGCAATCAAAAGCATGTCATGTCCGGGTTCCTCGAATCGTCATCGCATTCTGAAGTTCCCAAGGCCAATCCGCTGGGTGCGACATTTGCATTCACGGCACGGACATAAAGGGAAACCCCTACAGAAAGGTTAAATCCGCTATAACTCAAAGATTCATCTCAATTGCCTTCAATGGTAACGCAATTGAAGAGAAACTTGAAGGGTACTGAAACTCCGCACCCCGCATCAAAGGATATTTTCTTCTTATTGAACACCTCGCTGCGCCCATCCAACCCGTACTTTTCTAAGCGATTTAAATCATCCATAAACAAATCATCATATCCAGGGAGTGCTCCGCGGGGTTTTCCTCGTAAGGCCTTGATGAGGTCCATAGTGCGGGCGTATCCCAGGTACAGAGCAAACCACAATTGATATGTTCCAAATACCTACACACGCACAAACAATGACACTGATCTTATAAAGACGGTTTCCGAGGACATTCCTTATGAACAGTCAACATAGCATCTCGAGGCAGCGGATCCCCTAAATATCGTCGGCGACATGGACCCTCGCACATCGTCATTCGGTCAAACCGTCCGCCGAGATCAGTGATCAGTGATCACTGACCACTGATCACTCCCTGATCGGGAAGTAGATCCCCTACGGATCACCTGTCACGCTTTTAATGCATTCCGGATTTGGAAAGGCCGGAATGCTTCCTTTTTGCTTTGAGGGGGTTGTGATTTCCTCTCATGTAATATTGACTTCAGAGGAAAAAAGCTTTTTCACCAAAAAACCTCAACCCCCAAAAACTGGAGACTAACCCCCATATGGGAGCCAAAAAATGGGAAATGCGATAACCTTTCAAAATAATGGGAAAATATATCGGTCTCCGTAATTTGAAGGTATGGTTCACGTGTACTATCCCCTGTGCGCAGTTCCTAACAGATTTAAAAGGAGAGACGAACCTCTCGCCTCAAGTTAGAAACAAGACAGGACTGCTTTCTCCGAGAAGTGAAGTACATCCAATGCCGCGTTGTGCACATGTGTCCTACTGGGCATTATGCACAACCAAGCCCTGGTGCAGAAGACTGGACGGGACAGCCAATTCTAATGCAGCGAAACTCTGCCTGACATGTGAAACAGAATAAACTGTATCCCAATCATTTTAAGTTAGTGAGAAAGGTCGTCGTTGAGGGCAAATTCTATATCACTGCTGTGCATGTATAAGGAACAACACACATGCATCGGACCCTCCTGCCGCCTGCCACCACTGTGCTCCGTCAAAAAGAGCTCATGGGGCTCAAAGAGCTCACGAGCGTTTCTCGGACCCTCCTGATCCGGGCATTCTAACGAGGCTTGCCTTGCTGGGGTTGCCACCAACCGGTAGCAGCGTATGGGACCAGCTCAAGATGCCAATGTATAGCATTGACAATCGATTATGTGGGGTGCTTCAAGTGCGACGGGAAAATTCAATAATGCCACTCTCTGGCACTTAAACTGTCGAGCAGCAGTGAGGGGTTGCGTTACCCCTACAAGGTCTGCGCAGAATTTTGGAACAATCTTGCTTCCGCTTCCCCGTTCTGCCGACAGCTCGTGTTGACCACACAAAGATTGTAGTTACACAAGCCCTGCTGGACGATCGGGCTCCAATGGCCTGTAACAATTCTCTCCCATTCGTGTCCCTTTCCAAAAACTGGTGTATCTCACCACACGCACGCACGCACGCACGCGCGCGCGCGCGCGCACACACACACACACACACACACACACACACACACACACACACACACACACACACACACACACACACACACACACTCACAGCGAGAGAGGGGGTGGGAGGGAGGTGTTAATTGTACAGCATCTTGCGGGTGACATCATAAGTGAAGTGGACTCAATGTCAAGTGTACAGCTACCTATATAGATTTCAAAGACAGATTGGGATGACGCATGCTGTGGTCTGCCGGAGCTGCAGTTACAGCTGGCCAGTGCCACCCTAATCAGTACCCGGCCAGAATTTGCAGTACACCGCAGTTTTGGTTGCAGCTGAGGTAAGGCATCGATGTTATGATTCTTAGTGGGAGTCCAAAAAGCACTACTGTGAGGCTCTCTTCTTGCGGCCAAGCTTGTTACTTGGCGGAATCGGCCCGGACTCTGCAATACAAAAGTAGGGAATTCTGCAATACATAAGCAGGGAGAGGGCGAGGTTGGGGCTGGGTGGAGATTGGGGTTGGGGTTGGCGTGGCCATTCCCCGCCTTCTCCCCTGATCCGAAGGTAGGGTCCTCGAAATCTGCAGATTCCATCTTCGCGTGTGTGTACACTTGCGCCACGCCAAATTTTGACATCCGCCTGGCGGAAGCCATGATTGATAAATTCATCTAATAAGCGACTAGAATAGAAGGCCGGCAAAGTGAATGGATACCGGCGCGCTTCCGTTGACGCAGGTTAACATGAGTTTCATTCTCCCCATATGACTGGTTATATACACCTATAGCTATTAACCTACGGTATAAAGGTATACTTATAACGGTATATAAGTATACCGAATACCCTGTTCCACGGAATCTATCTATAGTAGCTACTTGCGTCCTGCTTGACGTACACGTGCACACCCTGTCAATTGGCTGGCTCCTGCCTTCCCTCATGAGGATTACGCGATGTTGTTACATCTTTGACGAGGGGTACCACAAAGGCCCCCTTCGGCCCAGCACCGCGAAAGCCCAGGCGTGCAACAAACGTTCGCAGTATCAGAGATTTGGAACACATCGTGGAGCACGACCGAACTGCAAACCACGCATGAAAACGGCAAGGACAAATGCCGGCGTCAAACTGAATGGAATGGAAGTCCCGACCAACACTGTATGGGCTATGTCAGCACCCTGCCACGCACCATCCTACACAATCATGGCAAGAAGCCTTTCCCACGACACGATCAATCTGATAAAAACTTGACCCGTACTTCCAACCAGCTAGCGCCACAAGCCTTTGCCACGATTCAGGGGATCCGACAATATGTAGGGTAAAATGCTCTTTTACAATTTACCACTAGTCGACCGATCTGGATAAAGGAGAGGGTTCTCATTCTGACCATGGGAATCCTGACACACGAATCAGCAAGACGAGCCACGTTCCATCCCACATCTCCGCAAATTCAACGATGTGCACACAGCATTCGCATCATATATGATCGTACACACGCTTTCCGGGTCTTCACCCTGACCCTCAAATCGTGTTTGCATTGGCTTGGAGAGTGCACTCAAGTGCGCCGGCACCTGCATCTTGACAATGACAGTGAAAGAGGCATGTCCTGCTGCAGACAACCTCCCCTTCCAACTTCGGTTGATACAGAGCAGCTCACAAATCCCACAAAAATGAGCAAGCCCATCCACTCTACAACAGAATAATCTATCCATAGCCTTGACCGACCCGAGCTGGAGCCTATTCCATGCCCTTCTCCCCCGCCTCCTCTGTTCCCAACATGCGTCCCTGTCCCTCCATATTCCCCCCCCCCCCTCTCCCCTAAAAGGAGAAGCCTAGTAATAAAATAAAATTCTAAAATTAAAAACCAGAGCCGACTCCAGCCAGCCGTCCACCCAAAGTTGAACTCTTAGATTTGAAGAAGAGAAAGCAGGCGGCCGTCCACCTGAAGTCCGCAAGCGCTGGGATCATGTGAGGTCGATCACATCAACATCCGAATCTGCGATTACGTCTTCCTCGCCGTCGGAGTCCGGCCCGAAGGAGGTGCCGTGCGCCCTGTGCGATACGGCATCCGGAACCCATACGGCCCACTGCCTCACTTCTTCCGTGAGCTTCCCATTCCACAGCCGGCTCCAGCGCTCGGGTAGGCATACTCCGAAGCCGGAATGGGGAGCGCAGGCGGCCATCTGCCGTACGAACGGCAACACCGTGCTTGCGTATTGAGTAGCTGAGCTACTCCAACTGAACAGCCATGCCCCAGGCCCCCCCACAATTAACCAAAGGAAAAATGTAAGTAAATATCATCCATATCCCCCAAGGCGTAAAGGCCATTAAGACTGCCTGATCAACGACTGCCAAACCCTCAACTTATGAACGGGGTGCGACAGCGTTTGATGGTAAGGATGTGTAAGAAAAAAGTGTAGAGTGTGCAAGACCCGGTTAGTCATAACTGTACTGCGGATTGACTGTACTGCCAGGATGACTGTACTAGAATAAGTGTAAAGTGTGCATGTAAAGTGTATACTGTGCACAATACTGATGATACACATATGGTGTGTCTCCCGGTACCCCGGGGGTAGGCACCCACACTTTTGTTCCTGCCAGGTCGCCGCTTGATGCACACTTATCAAGGACTGGGTCTGAGAGATATGGCACGACTCCAGGACAGGAGGAGGGCCGGGCCGAGACACATTCCGGGAACAGGGTGTCGGAAATCTTCGACATTTCGAGGACAGGGTTCTGCGAGACATTTCGGAAAATGCGCGGGTGGAAAACTTTCTTACCCTAGGCGCACTCAGTAAATCTTCTCCCCTCCTACTCAGCCAAGCTCCCAAACCCCCCCCCCCCCTCTCACAAAAAGCGGGTCGGGGTGGGGCGTGGCCTTACAAAATTTTACACATTGATTAAAAAA
>MVGU01001062.1:0-50000 GCA_002005505.1 Botryococcus braunii | reverse complement strand
GCAACCATAATAATGATAATGATGATGCTGATGATGATGATGATGATGATGATAGTGATGATGATGATGATGGAAATAAAAAGGGGGGGGGGGGGCCTCACCCAGAGCGTGCTCCAGCCTCTTCCGAGAGTCCCCGATGGCGTACGGGATGTCGTCCACCACGACCAACTTGGGGCGGGGGGCGGCGGGGGCAGCGCCCCCGTCTTTTGGAGGCGTCTGGAGCACCCAGCCGGGCCCCCCAGTTGCCTGTTCAGGCTGCACAGGCTGGGCATGCGGCCCAGATGCGCCGTGGGATGCTCGGGGAGGACCTCTGGCCTGCTCCAAGGGGGACGAGGGCGCCAAGGACAGCGACACAAACTTGGATCGGGACACAAAGGCCTCAAATTCGTCCAGCTTCGACATGTACTGGCCTCCCATCCCCACCTGCTCCCGCATCCCGCCACCCGCCCGGTCAGGAGGCGAGAAGGAAGGTCGCTACGACATCCAAGCATCCGCACGCGGCTTCCGGTCCCGCCAGACGCCCCCCGGGGCTCTCTGTCGCCACGCCTGTACACGCTCGCACACAAGTGCGTGTTTTGTGTATGTGTGTGTGTGTGTGTGTGTGCGTGTGTGTGCGTGGGATGTGTGTGTGTGTGTGCGTGTGCGCGTGTGTGTGTGTGTTTGTGGTGTGTGTGTGTGTGTGTGTGTGATGCCAATCCTGTCAGCTCAGGCACCCAGAGCAAGAAGGGGGCGGGAGAGACAGAGAGAGGGGGGTGGGAGGGAGGGAGGGAGGGAGCGGGGGACAGAGAGAGCGAGAGAAGGGGGGGGAGAGAGAGAGTGAGAGAGAGAGAGAGAGAGAGAGAGAGAGAGAGAGAGAGAGAGAGAGAGAGAGAGAGAGGGGGGGGGGGGGGGCTGCGGGACTGAGTCCTCGAGAGGCGTGTCAGAAGCTTCAGGAAAAGGATGATGGGAGGAGGTTGTGGTGAGGATTACATGGTATTGGTGCTCACTCCAAGAGGTTGGCGCCGGCGGATGCCACTCCACCACATCAAAATGCAGTTCTGCAGCTAGGGCCTTGACTGTGGCGGACTTCCCGCTCCCGGCTGGGCCTGTACACAGGCAGCACAATGGGTCATGCTTTGGGAAGAGTCACCCTGCGGTACAGTGTGCCATGCCTAGACGACGGTCCCCCAGCTGTACAATGTACCAGCCTGGAGAATCACCATGCGGTACATTGCAGCCTGCCTGGAAACCGTCTCTAAGCAGTACAATGTGCCATGCCCGGAGAGCGTCTGCATGCGGTACAACATCCCATGCCTGGAGAGAGGTCCCAAGCACTACAAGGAGCCATGCCTGGACAGAGTATCCCAAGCCGTACAATGAGCCATGCGTCGAGAGCGTCTCCATGCGGTACATGACATGCGTGGAGACAGTCTCCATGCAGTACAACGTGCCATACGTGGAGGGAATTCTGACCAAGCAGGTGGTCCAACAATAGGAGACCCAATCCACTTAACTATGAACACTACTTAACTATCAACACACTCCTCTGTGCAACCAAGCAAAAGCTCGATCCCCAGAAAGGGAACCCCCTTCAGTCCCTCCTGGCTCCCCTCCTCCTTGACAGCCCCTACCCAGTCCCCACCCAATCCCCCATAGGTGCACATTCGTCCTCCCTTCCGAACTTCCTCCCGAGTCTTCCCCCTCATATAGATCCTTATCCCAAATCATCCAAAAGCCGCTGTCTACTGCTTCGCACCCTCACTTCGCCGTCCTCCCTGGCCCCGCCCCCCCTTGCCAGCCGACCCAACTTGGTCATGTTGGCAAAGCATGCCAAACAGGAAGGAGAAAGATGGTATTTTCAACATAAAAACGGAGGGGCAGCTACTGCAATCAAGGCACCACCCCGATGACCTCTGAAAATTTCATTAGTAGGGCCCCCCAAGTTTTGTTTCTATCTTATGTCTTGTCGTCCGTTTCTTTTTTCGTTGTTTAACAAGAAACAGAACAGCAAGAACTGTTTGCTGTTTTTATCATCATTATTATTATATTATAATATAATTAGTAAAGGGACAGGAACAGAAGATAGAGGGGCAGCAAATGCTGCGTGCGTAGCCAACCCTGCTGCACAACCAATATCGGGCACCTGAGGAGGGACATCTGGAAAGTCAGAAGTAGGGCGGACCGGTGACAACAAGGCAGGAATTGGTGCCGGCCCAGCCAATTTTGCTGCACAACCAATCCCGAACATCTGTGACCTTCCGCTTGTGTACCACCAGATCTGCGGGAAGGTGGGGAGCATGCTTCACTGTCCAAGGCTCTGAGACTTTGGCTGGGGAAGGACGCGGCTTGGGCAAATCAGGATCTGCCTTCCTCGGGGGTTGACTAGCAGCCTGAGAGAGTAGTAGTGCAAGGATGGACCTTTTCTCGGGTTGCTGTTCCTGCGGCACAGACCTCTCTGTCAGACTACAGGCTTGCTTTCAGACCCTTACGAGTTTGGGTTGTCCTTCCATGCCTGCCCCCAGTCCACCTATACAGAATCTCTCCAAATTCGAAGTCAAATCGGTTGGCTTGTGTATGCTGAGCATCACAAGCTGATCCCGTCCAATCCTTCCCTGACAGCAGGTTGTCTCTTCTGCATCCATAATGGGACGGAGTCTGGAGTTGCCAGTCGTTCAAATGACTTGCACTTGATCAACAACGTCAGCCGGCCAGTTGGTCCTGGACCATTTGGTTCAATGCCTCATCTGTTGCCAACCTCAAGATGACATGTTGCATGTAATTAGATGGGTCCCTCCATTCAAAGTGAGATTCAAGTCTTTTCCCGAGTTCATGACGTTATTCAGGATAACTTAAATAGTGTCGGGTTGCTAGTGCAGAGATCCTCTTATACTGAGTTGCTCAGGGTTGAGACCCATGATGTCATTGTCCTTCCCATAAGGAACAAACCTTTACTTCAAACTTCAGTCGCTTGTTGGCTGTAGATGCTACGTTTCCGGTTAGCAAGGACGCGTCATTTCCTGTGCGCTTCCTCGGCATGCTCGGGCCGACGCAACATGCAAAGACTCTCAAATACAGAAACAAAGGCTACAGCAGCAACCAGTAACTAAATGAAATGTTCTTTCCAAAACCTGTGCTTAATTTGAGGCTACCACAATCGGCTGGGCCCTTTTTTTTCTATTGATCGAGTAGGCTACACGTTAAGTCGGGAGAAGAGATGCACCGGAAACATAAATTCCGATGAAAAATGGTCAATTTCTATTGTCAGAAAGCAAAAAACATTTTTGAATGTGTTTGTAAGGTCCTATTGAGTGACAAATGGTTGATGTACTATCTGTACTGCTGTATTGTGATCCGGTACATTGGACGAGAGCAGATCCGATGCATAAGACGTGCCCCCCGTGAGTTCGAGTACAGAGATTGAATCTAACTTTACAGATTCTTATGGAAACGAATTTGTTTACCTTCTCAAACCTATAGTGTTCGTTGGGGATTGTAAGGCTCCCGCCGCTAGTGGACTTTCCTCGTCGATTTTGCTTTTGTTTCCGTCGTTGCCAGATTCGAAGCTACATTGTGGTTGATGGTCCGAGGATGTTAATTACAGAGGATATCAATGTAGACCCAGGTACGTACATTAAAAGGGCATGCTTCTGTGAACTTGCACATTTCTTCGTTTCCTACGCATCGACAGGGGGTTGCGTGCCTCATTGGCCGTCACAGACAAGAGTTGAAACAATGCTGTGACGCAGGAGGGGACGACGCTGATTTATATGAAGGGCTCGATGGTATGTCGCATTTCATGGACGTTCACTGGCGCCGTTGAGAAGCCCCTCAAAGCTTGCCCCTCAAAGCTCGTGTCTCCCGTGTTTCCTAATGGATGAGGCAGGGGAAGTGGTTGATTAACTGGGTTCTGAGGACACGGCTAACGCAACCACTTAGTCAACACTAGAAAAAAAAAGTCATGCAAGATACAGGCTTGCTTTTGGCACACGGTGCTAGTGCATGCCTCCATTTCAGACTCCTTTATAAGCAAGGAGGACTCATTTCATAAATTTGTTGAAGTGAAAATCTCAACAATGATCAATGGGGCTAGGGACGGTGCCAATCAGTCTGATAACTCGATGGGACAAAGGAGGGGCTTTGAACATTGTTTCTGCTGAGCCTGCACCACTGCTATTGAGCGTCAGTATGGATTCTCCCATATCATGATCATCTGAATGTCCCTTAATACATGTTGAAGTCATGAGTACCCTCCATAGCTGAGCGGATAGACATCAAACAAACTATATGAGTGGAAGCCCGTACCCACAGACACACATACACATGCAAGCTCTGGCAGTCCCCCCCCCCCCCCCGGTCCTTTCTCTGTGTCCCTCCGCCTGCTGTCTCCTCCTTGTCTCTCCCCTCCCTGCTCTGTCTGTTTCCCCATGCACGTTGCCCACAGTCCAGGAGCAGACACTGGGGGATTCTGGAGAGCAGATGTACGTCCGGTGATCCAGCCACAGCCCTCAGGGCTGAAAAGAACTGCGTCGGTTGCCACATCAGCCAAGGTTGCCCCGGAGAAGAAGGGCAACGGAGTGGCAGCTGCGAAAGCTACTGCAGTAGGTGGGACGGATTTTTCTCTGCTGAGCCCTTTGTGAGAATTGCAGAGGCCCTTGAAGAATTTCAGGGTTGCCCAAGAGGCCTTTGAATGATCTTGAGGGCTGCACAACTACTTTGTGCCTGTGCACTTAGTGCTTTAGTGCCTTATACTCATGCAATGTGTAGTCTGTACTTGCACACTATATACTCACACGTCGCCCTTTGTATTCACACACTTAATGCTTACACACTTTGTGCCTGTACAGTTAGTGCCTTGTGCCTTGTAATCGAGCGTTTTGTACTTTATAATCGCACACTTTGTACTTCACACTCCCACAGCAGACTTTGTATTCCCACAATATGTACTCACACGCCTCGTACTTTGTACTCACACACGTCCTTTGTATTCACACACTTTATGCTTACACACTTTGTAATCTGTATTCAGGCACTTCGTATGCTACTCACACACTTCGTGTCACACGCCCTGTCTTTGTGCTCACAAACTGTACACTCATGCACTGTGTGCACACACCTTTGTACTCCCCCCCCCCCAACACAGAGAGAGAGAGGGGGGGGAGAGGGAGAAGGGGGAGGGAGGGAGGGAGAGAGAGAGAGAGAGAGAGAGAGAGAGAGAGAGAGAGAGAGAGAGAGAGAGAGAGAGAGAGAGAGAGAGAGAGAGAGAGAGAGAGAGAGAGAGAGAGAGAGAGAAGGGGGACATACACACACACACACAGGCACACACACACACAGGCACACACAAACACACACACACACACACACACACACACACACACACACACACACACACACACACACACACACACACACACACACACACCCGTTGTGCTCACATGCAGGGTGAGGTCGGGGTCCAGGGGCAGCGCGGCCGGTGAAGTCGGAGGATGTGACAAACCGGACCCTGCTGATGGCCAATCTGCAGTGGTGGACAACGGATGCGGAGATCGAAGCTCTGTGCGCAGCCCACGGAGAAGTGGAGGAGGTGGAGTTCTACCAGGACGAGGCCACTGGGAAGTCCAAGGGCTGCGTGCGGGTCATCATGGCCTCTCCAGCGCAAGCTCTGGTCTGCAAGAAGGCCCTTGGCGGGTGCGTTCTGCTCCCGGGGAAGGTTGGGAGCGTTGCTCGGAGCGAGGAAGGAAGGAAGGCAAGCGAGCAGCGGCCCAGGGCGGAGTGGGAGGGGGAAGTACCAGAGCATTGAGCCACAGGGCTGCCCCCCCCCCCCGGGGGGTGGGCAGGGGGGAGGTGGGTTGGCAGGGCGGGGGTTAGTTCGGGTGGGATTGAAAGGGGGGGGGTGGGGGGTTAACCCAGCATGTGGGAACCGTGGTTTGCAGTTAGGTTATGCTTCACTATTAGGTCTTGAGAGGGGGGCGGGGGCCTAGTGCTGCCTGCGGAGGTGGGGAGGGGCCCGGACCAGAAAGGGGGGGCGGGGGGAAGGCGGGGCACGCGAGCATGGGGTGGAAAAGAGAAAGGGGGGGGGGTCCCGGCCAGGGACGGAGGGATCCCGTTGGTTTTTTTTTTTTTTGGGGGGGGGGGGGGGTCGAGCTGGGAACTCTGCTTTTGGCTCCATATGCCATTGATGCTTAAAAGCTTCGAGCTAGCTGTGGGCATCAAGCGCCTAAACATGGAGTCAGGGGGCCTCAAAAGGCCTGGGTTGGGTTTGTTCGTGTGCGTTTTCTGCGTTTCTGTGATGTCTGTGTTTGTGTTCTGTGGTGTGTCTGTGTCTGCGGTGTGTGTTGCGGTGTTCCACAGTACAGGCACATCACCCGTCCCTCCCCAACCCCCCAAAAGCTTCATATGCCTGGCCAGCGCTGTTGCCTGCACCCCACCTCTCATTTCTGCTCTGTGGAGCCAGCGCTTTGGTCTTCTTATGCATTCGCCATCATTTATGGGTATGAGAGGGCATTTGGGGGCGTGTTCCGGGGTGCAGAAAGGTCATTGGAGGGCGAAAATGCACTGTGACATTAGCTGCCCCCGCCGCAGATCGCAAGGTACAGGACCGTTCCATCCACCCCCACCCCTCCCTCTCTCCCTCCCTCCCTCCCCCCCCCCCACTCTCTCCCTCCCTCCCTCCCAGTAGTAGGAGGCACACATACACATATGCGCGCGCGCGTGCACACACACACACGCAGACACACACACACACACACACACACACACACACACACACACACACACACACACACACACACATGTGCGCACGCGCGCAGACACACAAACCAGAAAGAAAAGGTGGGGAGGGGGAAGGGGGGGAGGTAGCCAACGGTATTATGTATGTTTATTCCGTCATGGGAACTCCTTGGTGTGCTTTATTGTTTTAGGTGCATCACCAAACATTTACTCTCCTCACAAAACCACCGCCGTTTTCTTTGCGCCTCTGTGCGTGCGCGCGTGTGATTGAGAGTGTGTGTGTGTGTGTGTGTGTGTGTGTGTGTGTGTGTGTGTGTGTGTGTGTGTGTGTGTGTGTGTGTGTGTGCGTGTGTGAGCGCGCGCGCACGCGCGCGTGTGTGTGTGCGTGTGGGGGGGGGGGGATTGCATGCTAAGCTGGTATGGCTTGAGTTATTGGGTGATGTCATGTGATCCAGCAACTGGTGGCGCAAAAGCCGGGAGGTCACGGACCTGATCAGGGGCGCAAGAGCGCTCAACAGCCAGCAGCTGTGTCTCACAACAGGGGCCGGGCAGATGCGGCAATGCGTGCGGGCATGCGGCCAAGCCTACCCCCCCTGCCCCCGGGGATGATGGGGATTCCGATGCCACCTGGCATGGGAGGCATGCCAATGCCAGGTAGTCAAACCCCTCTCACTCTCAAAATGACTCCCTCTCGCTCGGGACCGGGATCCTCTCGGTGTTTATTTTCCTTGGTGGTGTGCACGCTTGTGTGCGTGGGGAGGCGGAGCAGGCGAGGGAGAGGAGGGGGGGGAGCGGAGAGAGGGGGGGTCATGTGTTTTTGGGTTGGGGGGCCGCTGTACGGGGTTGATGTCCTGTACAGTGTGGTACAGATGCAGCAGGGGCGGCAAAGGAATCTGGTGTGGCACTGGCTGCATTGCAATACTCTGCTGCCGTTGTGCTGGAATTAGGTCTGCTTCAGTCGAGCGCGGGCGCTTTAGGGGTTGCTGCTCTTGTGGGAGACGTGTCGTACGGAATGTTGGGTCTGGTTCCGCAGTAGCATGATCTGCAGAGCTTTGCTGACTTGCTTTTCAATGTCCTTGTGTTCAGCATTGTCCGGAGGGTCGCCACGCAAGGCAGCTTGAAAACATCTGAGCTGTGAAGTAAAGTGGTGTGTGTGTGTGTGTGTGTGTGTGTGTGTGTGTGTGTGTGTGTGTGTGTGTGTGTGTGTGTGTTTGTGTGTGTGTGTGTGTGTGCATGTGTGTGTTTGTGTGTGCGTGTGTGTTGGGGTGTGTGTGTGTGTGTGTGTGTGTGTGTGTGTGTGTGTGTGTGTGTGTGTGTGTGTGTGTGTGTGTGTGTGTGTGTGTGTGTGCAGAAGCAGTTTCTTGTTGATGCTGCCGTGGTTCAAAAGTAGGTTCTTGTTAAGGATGCGCGTGCTGAAGGGATTAACCGTGCTTTCCTGGCTTGCAGGGATGCCATTTTTCCCGGGGCCCGCATTCAACAGCAGAGAAGCGGCCCATCCGCATCAGAAGAGGCCTCGAAGATGAGCGCTAAAATTTTTTTGCATGTCTAGCTGAGTCGAGTTTGTTTGTAGTGACGGGTGCGGGAGTGTAATGATTCCTGTGACAGGGGCCGTCTGGCCGGTCCCATGTTCTTTCATGTTTGCAATGGAAAAGTGTTTGCAGTAGAGGGAGCATTGTTTGTGGTCAGGTCCTTGAGCCTAGAAGTTTTGTGCGCAACCCTGGTCTTTCATGCCCTATGACTCATTGCTAGCTTGCTTACTATGTAGCAGCATGCAAGCGTAGCGTATGGGTTACTGCACAGCGTATGGGCTACTAAAGCCCATGGAGTTGCTAGCTTATTTATTATGTTGCAACAGCATATGTCCATAGCCGGGCCTTCTCTGCTTGCTAAGGCAGCTTTTTGTCCAGTGGATTCAACCATACAAGTTTTGTTGCATGTGTCGAGGTGCGTATTGGGATATGGTTCCAGTTCAAGGTCGCGGGGGGATTCCGTTTGGACCCGTTTGGACCCAAGATGTTGTTTATCTGTGAGATTTGCTGCACAAATTGTGCGGGGGAAAGCTCGTCTGTTGTAAAATTGCGTCGCATCTGCGTGCCAAAGTGTTTGGCATGCGATTTGCTGCTGAAGTTTGATAGTTGTGGCCATATGTGACAACAAAACAATGTCGTAGACCAGGTTGGTTGTTGCGGATCTATAAAAGTTGAAGCTGAGATACCTCAGTTGTTTCACTATAAAGCACAGGAAGTTGGGGCAACCTTGAGCACAGATGGCAGGCACGCACTTAACATCCGCAGAGGGGGACGGTTGCTCGAGGTTTGTGCTCAATTTGCCCCTGTGGCGACTGGCCTGGGCCTCTGAGACGTCGACAAAAACAGACAGGTGGCATACATATGCCGATAGTTAGGTTGGCTTGCTGCAATATGGGCTTTGACAGTCATTGTGCAGGAAAGACGGATTAGTTGTGACTGTTGGGGCAAAAGACAATTAGTCGGGGCTCTTTTCAGAATGCAAAATCTTGGGGTCTAAGTTGAGAAGTGGTAAAGCGGGAGCATTCAGGCTGCATTCGCCGAGGGTTTTGGATCCGGAGCAGAGGTGCCATTTTGTGATGTTAAGCCTCAGTCCATCGAATTTGTGTCGATCGGCAGTTGAATTATATTTGACCAAGTGAGTTTGAATGTTCCTCCCCCCCCCCAAACCAACCCCACACACACACACACACACACACACACACACACACACACAACAACACGCACACACACACACACACACCCACACCCACACACACACACACACACACACCACACACACACCCACACCCACACCCACACCCACCCACACCCACCCACCCCCCCCCCACACACACACACACACACACACACCCACCCACCCACCCACACCCCCCCCCACACACACACACACACACACACACACACACACACACACACACACACACACACAGAGAGAGAGAGAGGGAGAGAGAGAGAGAGAAAGAGGGGAGGAGGATGGGGAGGGGGCTCGTTTACAGCAAGTTCAAAGGAAGCCTGGGTATCTGTACCTACTTGTTTCCCCAGCAGTCCGAGGACCTGGTCGTAGTACCCCTCCACGGGTATGATGACTGTGCCTTGCGTTGCCAGGAAGCACACCGTCGGAAAAGGGCGTAGCACCCATTTTGGTTTTACAATTCACATGTAAGTTTCCAAACTGCCAGTGTTTTTGGCCTTGCTGATCGAAGGCACTGTTGGGGGTGTGAGTGTGTGCGCGCGCCCGCACACACACAGACAGACACACACACACACACACACACACACACACACACACACACACACACACACACACACACACACACACACACACACACACACACACAGGTGATTGCAGGGATACAAAATGTGGAATGGAAGAATGTATCCTTTTGAGTGGAGCCCCAGAGATTTCCGAAGTCGACACAAAAACACGTGTTCTCACAAAGAAAGTGAGTGTGACCCTGCTGTACCGTTCATGTGGAAGGGGTTCTTCGGAAAATCCCGGAGCTGAGAGAATTTTTCAGTACACAAATTACATGGGACTTCAAACTTTATTCAAGACAATTTGGCCACAATCTTTGCCAAATTGAGAATCATCCACAACGAATTTGCATTGTTCCTACCTACTGTCCCTCGCGAAGACGTGGGAAACCCATAACAACCTTGATATTGGTTTCAGACCCAAGACCCTAATCACACCATGGGCATTTATTCTACTGACACTACATAAATGGGCCCTTCACGCTGAGTTGCCTTAGTCCATGTCACATGGATGGCAACTTCTAGCGTTGCAGCTCCCCCAATTGATGCTCAAGAATACCAGATTTTCCTTGGTGCTTTTCCCTTGAAGTCATCTTACAACGCAATTAGAAGCACCATGTGCTTCACCCCAACGCAATAATGCCCACCCCCCCCCCACACGCGCGCGCGCGCACGCACGCACACGCACACACACACACACACACACACACACACACACACACACACACACACACACACACACACACACACAACGCGCGTGCTAGTCGGCACCCTCTTCCCTGCAATGAAGGCCATGCAGTCACCTGCACTTAGTTTTGAATCCCTCTCCCTTCTGGTAATTGGAATGGCAAATGCAATTTACAGCTATTTTGGAAACATTCAGTCCCCTCAGGAAGAGACACAGAACAACCGAAGTAAAACGGATGTTAAAGGAATGTTGACTTTGCTGGAGCGCACTGCTCCATATCCTCTTAGTCTGTCAACCGCATGGTCTTAAATGGGCCGGCTGGCATTGCAATTTCAATATATAACCAGCTGTCTAACAATCAGATTCACGTCCTATTATCTAGAATCTGGGGATGCAAACCTTTGCACTTCCCTGAATTTACCACTTCACTTGGAAGAAATATCAGGGTCAGGACTTAAGCTGCTGGCCTTCCACTCCCTCATGTCAGAAGCCATATTGCAATTTTACATTTTGAGACCTTCCACCCTAAACTCAGGCAGATAAACACTGCAACTGGCCTCCTGCAACTATGGTTTAACTCGAGGGTCAGGACTTCAGCTGCTGGCCTTCCATTACCTCATGTCAGAGGCCATATTGCAATGCTACATTTTGAGACTTTCCACCCTGAACTCACACAGATAAACACTGTAACTGGCCTCCTGCAAATACGGTTTAACTCGAGATAGAACACCACCAAAAAAGGAAACCGCTCAGTACTGTACTTTTGCTGGGTTCTTTCCCCGCTACTGACAACTACCTAACTGCTCAGGATCAAGTCACTCATGCTCTGACATGTCTGCGCCGGCCCTTCATTCTCGTGGGATCCCCATGGCTGCATATTCTTCTTTTTAAGTGGAGTCATGGGATTTTGCTGAAAAACTATAAGAAGTGCATATTGTTGAAATGTAGTTCCGTTACTTCATGCAACTGCTGATTACACCTGCAGGTTCAGAAAAGGAAAGATGGCAGCCCATATGGGTGGGTTCTTCGCCTCACCCACCTTGGACCAGCGGGAGCCACTGAATGTTCTGGAACCACTCAGGATCTCGTGGTGTGATCCAGTATCTCAAGTCTTCTGATAAGGAAACTTGCGTCTGAAGCATGTGCTCTTTCAACGCTTGGATTGCCGACGTAGGGGGCACCTTTCTCTGCAAGGCCTGCAGTACATAATTTTCGTCGTCGTTACTGGACTTACACAATAAGAATCATAAACAGGAAACAGCTTCTTAGTTGGTGGTTTCCACAAATACTTTTCCTTGGTTCAAAAATGTCGAGTAGTTTCTGGCAGAGAGGCAACAGGGACTTCTCTATTGTTCACGGGCTATTATAGCAAATTACAATTTGATCACGGCTAAGAACGGTAATTTCAGCCAAGAGTGTATTGCCACCGCTCCCCCTCTGTTTGGTTGGAGCAAGTTTGCAGTGCATAGACCATGTGTGAATAGCGGGGCACAACCAATCAATTAAGAGGAAACCCATACTCACTTTATTTGCAAATATTGACTCAGAACAAGCTCATTATGCACAACATTGTAACGTCCATGTAAACGTGGAACATCTTCTGAACGTAGCCCACCTGGTTGGCCTGCTGAGCAATCACTTGAATGAGTGGTGGCATGATGGGAAAGGTGCATTCAGGGTTTAGCAGTTGTGCTTCTTGAATTGGTGGCACATAGCTGTCAGGAGCAAATATTGTTGCAGCTGTCACCTCGCAGCCCGAGTTGTACCTGTCAGAGTTGAAGAAACACAGGTCAAATAAATAGAAGAGCCCACATTTGGGTGACCCCTTTCCACCAACATTGAGATACATTGCCACAACATAAATGCCCCCTCTGATGGTTGTGAGGACAAGCCCATTTGTTTAGCCGGAACTCACATGACTTAATCAGACTTCTACCTGTTCTTCTCAGGACTTGCACGTGACACAACTTTCTCACTGAACTTCTCTAGCTCCATTAATGCGTTTGTCTTACTTGTGACATGTAGGCAAGCCTTTTATGGGTAGTGTGACCAAATCCATCTCTAACAACTGTATCTCCCACCAATTTTAACACCTTAAACCAAACCATACTGTACCGTACCATATCATACTATACCATACCATACCACATCATACCACGCTGTGCATGGCTTCACTTGTTGTCTGATTGCTCTTACACTACATAACCTATAATGTTATTGCTGATCGACGCTTTCCGTACTTTTGATCACTGCATTGATGTCAGCGGGTAGTCTGGTTGCAGGACGGCTCAAAACGACGTGGATATAAGAGCTAAATGGCCTAGCAACAAGTCTACGCCGAAGGAGTGGGAGTAACAAGTAGTAGTACAACCCACCAGGTAAAGTCTTCGTAGTAGATCCTTGTGACGTTGGTGTCAGATGGGACCATGCAGTACTTCGTTGGCTTGAATCCTGGGAAGTAAAACTCCTTTGGCCTTCCGTCCACAGAACGGCACAATTTTTTCCCTTTGTCTACCACCTCCTTCATAAAGCGAGCTGAGGCCATGACCTGGAAGTAAAGCATTGCAGGGTTCACTACTGTATGGTCCAAGCTGTGGAGTATTCCAACGGTTGACATGAAGTACTACTAGTGCACTTTGCAACACCCTTGAAATATATTTTAAAGTACTTTCATCTGCCTGCAAACATTTGAAGGCGAAAGTGTTGTAAACAAAGACAGGCCCCTGGGAAAGTTCTGCATTGGATGAATGTTCCTCCCACCACGGAAACATCAGAGAGTTTGCGACCTACCAAGAAGAGGCACCCTGTTCCTCTCTCTTCCATACCGGAGAGCAAATTATTTCTGTACTCTGAAACAAAACTTCTATTTCAAGGTGTTTCAAAATCATTCACCCAACAGTGCTCCTGCCTACCTCCAGGAAGACCATTCGGCCATCATAGCTCCCATAGATGTGTGTGGAATCAAAGCCATGGAAGGGGGGTATGAATTCATAACCCCCAGCATTCACCAGATGCGTACCCATCTGCATCCAAGTCACAGTCCACACCTTGAATCCATTGCAACAGTCTTTACCTGGAACATACGAGACACATGCAAAAGACGTGGTGTGAAAAGACACATCATGCTGTCTCTTTGTAGTAATGACTAGAACTCCCTCTTCCCTTTCCCTTCAAAACACGCACACGCACACACACACACACACACACACACACACACACACACACACCCACACACACACACACACACACACACACCCACACACACACACACACACAGACACACACACACACACAGACACACACATACACACACACACACATGCGCGCACAGGGAGATAAAAGCTCTACACACACACACACACACTCACTCAGTATGTCTCCTTTCCCCCCTTCTCTTCTCCAAAACTTCCTCTCGCCCTTCTCCCTCTCTCTGATTCTCTTCCCCGGCCCTCCTCTCTCACGCCCTCCCCCTCTTTCCCACTCACCCTCCCCTTCTAGCTCGTCCCCCCCCCCCCCCCGCTCTATTTTACCACCTATCTCTTCTCCCCCCCCCTTAGGCAGGCAGGAGGGATATCAGAGAGAGTGTGGGGGGGGGGGAGGGGGACAGGGAGCGGGAGCGGGAGAGGGAGAAGGAGAGAGAGTGAAGGATATGATGAACATATATCTGACTTGCCTGAAGTAAATATGACAATGTCTCAATGGATGTGTGGCATCTCCCCAACATCTGAACAGGTCAGTAAATTTGAAGTGCTTAAGTATATGGCATAAAACTGTGCAGCATACCTCTGCAACTGCCAGTCCACTATTGACGTAAGCGCCAGTGGGATAACACTGGAGTGGCATTGGCTTCAAAGCTCGATAATATGATTCTTGACTGAGTAGGCCCACCATTGAGCAGGGACCATGGCTGATGTTCTTGACAGCCTCTGGCTCCACAAAGTAGAAGTGGTAATCGAAATGTGGAACAGAGTATATGCCTGCAAGGAGCAAACGTCAGTAAGCATTATGTGTAAGCAGCATCTTTGGCTGTCCAAAGTGCTGTTTTGAAAAATGTGCTTCAGCTGTACTTAGCCCTTCAAAACTGTATAAGGCACCCCCTTGTCCCCCCCACCCCTGCAATCCCCATGTTTGATTCATTGCCATGCTGACGCTGAGGTTGTAAGAAGTCCATATACATGCCCATACAGAGTCCCATTGATTAATTGTTATTTTGGAAATACACATGCAGTAGTACCAAGGCAATACACGCAGCTTGTCTGGCTTCTGAAGTCTCGTGCTTGCAATGCTGTGCATCATGGACCCTAAACACTGTGTTCAAATATGTACCATTGCAGATAGGATCCGTTCCCTTGCCAGATGCATCATTCGCTTGACCTAGCATCCGCAGCCCCTTGACTAATCTAACGTTTATCTTGTCAGCTGTCCCATGAAAGCTACCAAGAGAATGGTGCTAAAATCACATACCGAAGTGATCTCAGGGGCAGATAATGGACAGTATGCTGGGGCTTACTATCAGGAGCATGCCCCATAGGCTCCCAGTCCAACTGCA
The DNA here is from genome assembly GCA_002005505.1 of Botryococcus braunii. NCBI lineage: Eukaryota > Viridiplantae > Chlorophyta > Trebouxiophyceae > Botryococcus > Botryococcus braunii. Next base: position 34,774 of record MVGU01001062.1, on the reverse strand, counting down.
ACGTTTTGAAGGGCTGGTACTTGGTACCAGCTCCCGGCAGAGAGAAGTAGTTCCGGATGTATGGCTGCTCGCAGTGTTGTGCATTAATCCACCCTCCAAAGTATCTGTATGCCCTCGCAATGCAGTTTGTACCAGGGAAAGGGTGTGTGCTATATATAGCTGGGTAGGTTGCCCAGTGTAAACCCTGGGCATTAGGGTTGAATATGCGGAATTCATGCAGATCACAATTGCCTTGCACAACAAGTTCCCAGTCCTTTGAGTCTTCAAGGTTCCATTTGCACGCAACACAATACACAAATGAATTTAGCTTTTTTGGAAGCAAGAAAGCTTGCACTCGTCTGCTTTGTAAAGCGCTTCCCAGGTTCTTGGCCCAAGGGACTGGGGACTTACGCACAAAACGTATTGTTTTCTTTGATGTCCATGGTTTCAATTACTCCTGGGAGGTTGTTCTTATCCAGCATCCAGCTGTCTATTTCAAACCCAACTTGTTGAGGTTTGCAGTCAGAACCCTCCACATTCTCCAGCACCAAATAAGTACGGACATGTCCCTGTAAAGGATAAGAGTAGGCTTAGTGTCGATGCCCAGCAAAGCCCCACCAGGCGAAAGCTCAAACTTTTCCCGGGGAAAAGTCTACGGGCTTTTCCAGGCCCGTAGGCTTTTGTAATCATGTAACAGGACATTTGTAATCATGTGCAAAGGTTCTTCCTGCTCTCCCACAGTTAGGAGGGGAGCATATTCATGAAATGAAAACTGAATATAAGCGTAAGGAAGCATACCTGCACACCGTTTTTCGGAGGTAACCATGGTTCAGGAGGATTCCATATGATGTAGGTTCCATCTTCCTGCTTGGTTGCATTTTTCAAAAGATCATAACAGTCCTTAGGGGCTGTTCCTGCTTCCTGCCTTTCTAGTTTGTAAGCATCGGATGTAGGGGACAACCACTCCTTGGGATTTGGCTGCAGATCCAAGTCTGCTTGACTAAAATCTAAGGAACGCACTGATCGAAGGACTGAACGTGGAGCAGCATCTCTGGTATTCTCTGGGGTAGGTACTGAAAAAGCCCGAACCCGGCCGTCATGTTGGTGTTGTCCATCAGCAAGTCTACCATAACAGCAAAGTACTACCCCTAATGCAAAAACTTGCATGAACAGTACGCCACCAACCTTTTGCCTGGTCCTTAGCGCAATTGTGCGCCTCAGAACAGGATGTGCTACCATGACCCTAGAACCCCTTCCTTGGGGTAGAACTTTGACCGAAGCTCTTCTCCTACAACCTAGCGTGTTCTACACAAACGTCTTCCACGATTTATTACCTCTCTGCAAGTCCGAGATGTGCAGACTCGAACGTCTAACTCTCAGGTTGCTCTTACTGTCAGCATGTGGTAATCCACTGCGCTATTCATGCAAAGTGGAGCACATACGTCTTACAAGGAACCAAATAAAAGCACTAATTCAGCATTATAAGTTAAAAGTCAGTGCAGCTTGCAATCTCGTTGTCCTAGCTACGCAACAGATCCGCTTGGTGTCCGCGAGGCCATCAGCTTCGCGATGCCTAGCTTATAAACTGAAAAACACGGAACTGCCATGATTATGTCACAATTAAAACTTTGTGTAAGCTATCCACGTGCTGATTGGACCACCCAAGAAAGACTACGCAGCTACTGCTGTAAACAGCATCCACCCTGGTTTAACACGCGCAGGACTTTCTCGCTGCGTAGCCCTTAGATACCTTACCGAATACTTCAAAAGAGCTAAATTTCCACGTAGCACATAAGAAGCCGGATATATAATACCTTATTTTGCTTCGTCCCAGCACGTCGTCCCTTCCCAATGACGTCGCTTTTATAATTAGCAAGCTCGTACAGTATCTACTAGGCAGCCTCCCGTACTGTACGGATAAGATTGGGTGCCACGTGAACAAATACTTCAGATCCGAATCCCATGAACTGCATCATCTGGGTGCATTCAGGAGGGGTATTGTGTGTTTGAAGCCACCCCTCCTTCAGAATTTTCTCCTCATGTTCACGTCTTCCAGCGTTCGAAACGTGGATGTTCAGTGCGTAAAAGTCCGCAAATGTGTTTCGGCACAGCGTGGCTGGCGGGCCCCAGTGTGTCACAAATACCCTGAAAGAAGTCGGAATGGTGCTAGTGCCAAAGATTACGCTCATGAAGGGTAACTGCACTGTGAAATTGTTCGTTAGATATATCCTGTAGTGCTGTCGATACACATGGCCGGGAGGTGACGTCTTTTCAAAAGCTTGTTTTGGAGGAATTACAGTCACTGCTTTTCATTCGCAGGCAGATTTTCCAAGAAGTGACTGATGACCAAGCACTAAATTCAAACCCCAAACGTCACAAGTCGAACCCGCGTCCTCGGGAAGTGGGAAGGCGTTTAACTTCGTTAATTTTGCCAGTTGTGGGAGCAGCGTCCGTGCTTTCGCCTTGCTCGTCTCGGGCAGAAGACTTTGATGAAATAGACAAGTACTTTCCGCCTTTGCGACCGGAAAATGCAGACGCCTTTACCACTGCCGAGGATCGGAAGGATGACGCGAAAGCAGGCGATACAAGGGAAGTAATAACAGACGTGGTTTATTTGGACATTGGAGTCTGTCCAGAGGGATATCGGACCGACAGGACGTTGGGAGATAAATCTGCCTTGTGCATCACATCTGAACCCCTGGGCCGTTTACTTATCGGTAAGTTGCTGGGTCTGTGTACTCCTTTTATGCGTCATACAGTGATTAGCTTGGATAATTTGAAGCTCTATCTTCTCAGCTATGTCAGATTTGTAAAAAATTCATGGGTGGGAGTGGAGAGAGAGAGAGAGAGAGAGAGAGAGAGAGAGAGAGAGAGAGAGAGAGAGAGAGAGAGAGAGAGAGAGAGAGAGAGAGAGAGAGAGAGAGAGAGAGAGAGAGAGAGAGAGAGAGAGAGGAGAGAGAGAGAGAGAGAGAGAGAGAGAGAGAGAGAGAGAGAGAGAGAGAGAGAGAGAGAGAGAGAGAGAGAGAGAGAGAGAGAATGAATGCATTGATCTTTCCAGATTGTTTGTTAAAGATTTATGCATCCACCCACAAATCTTGTGAAGCAAAAGCAGCAGTTATACTGATGCCATGTTTTTGGCCCAGGTCTGTATGGTCAAGAGGCGCCAGCAACAGTGCGAAACTTCAAGAAGATCGTCGAGAGTGGAGGTTATAATGGAACAATCTTCAGCAAGGTGGGGCTCTATAGTTCTTGTGGGTAAATAACAAGAATTGTACCTTTCCCATGGGCGATGGCGGGGCTGTCGTTCTTCAAAAACTAGAGCTGGTTGCTATCCTTTGCTTTCTCCTCATTAGCAAGACAGGTGTCACGATTGCTCACAGCTCATGGTCAATCTTGGCTTCAATCGATTTTATTCCCTCAGGCGTGGGCACCCATGTAGATATGGTTGCCACAGACTGAGAGCATTTGAGATTTGCATGTCGGAGGGACGATTCATCAGAGGGAAAGGGTGGAGAACATGAGGACCCATGGGCATGGGGGAGGAACATGCTGCGTGCTGGGAGTGCTGGAGGTCCTGGTACGCGCACAGAAGGTTAGGCAAAAGAGCTTTACTTTGTGGGGTTCACTGTGTGAGCGCCCCACATCCCCATCTTCTGTGGACGACAGGGAGAAATTCGACGCTCCCTTGATCCATTGGGCCACAATGGTTTTGCTGTCAGTATCTGCTTCTGCTTCACGTATTGCACATCGCTTGCAGAAGCAGGGGTAGTTTTTTCAGGTGCTTCCTGGAGAGTACATTATGGCTGGACGACAAGGATCCAAGCGCATGGGGGAAGTAGCTGGACTTCCCGAGCTGCCACCCAATGATGATCTCCTGAACCCTCGCGCTTTCAGGCGCGTCTTTTCCTCGCACATCAGGACAGGACCATACTGCTCAAAATTGGCCTTACCCAAAAGAGCATCGGCGAAATTCCGGCAGTTCTCAGCTGCTGTCAACCGCTTTCAGCAAGACATTGTTGCGCAATCTTTCTCTGTACGTTTGGTTGACCGATTGAATGTTACACAATTCCAGTCGTCATGAGGAGATGTGTCTGTACGTTTGTTTGGCAACCGAGAAACCTAAAAGCGCTTCCATTTTACCCGGCTGTTCAGCATTCATGAATCCCTTGCAGGTTACCGCATTACAGGCCCGGGACGGTGAGCCTCAGTCTGACAGAGAATGATGACGAGCCCTTCGTGAAGCAACGGCCCGGATACCGCAACACAGAGTTCCTCATCACCACCGGACCAGGGCCTGCTCCGTCGCTTGACGGAAATAATGTGGTGTGCCTCTTGCTTCCACAGCACAGCACTTTTACCCCCTGCCCTTCTCTGAATTTCTAAAGACAACTGAGCTGTTTGGACATATGAAGCTTCAGACATTCTGATGCGACTTTTCTTCCCAGCAGCGTTTGTACATTAACTAGACAGGGGAGTTTGTCGTAGATTGCTTGTTTGTAATTGATTTGAAAATGGGGGGCTCTCCTACTAGCATCGTGTCAGCACCATTGTGCACTCCCAGACAAACACCCCCAGTGGTTTGTGCTCTTGGGATGTTGTTGGCTCTGGAGCTTGAAGACATGACAGGTTGTTTAGCTTTGCGTTAGTCGGTGGGAGACCTATGGCGCTTTCCTGAGTTTCGGCACGGTGTACATGTATGTCTATAGCTAGTGTTTTCATGCTAAAGCAACTTAGATGTAGTTTGCATGCTTTGAGTGTTTCATACAGGACTACGCATGCCTGCTCACACGCGTTTGGAGGGCTGAGTGTATGCGTTCGTGCGGGCGGGCGGGGGTGCGCATTTGGAGGGGGGTGTGTGTGTGTGTGTGTGTGTGTGTGTGTGTGTGTGTGTGTGTGTGTGTGTGTGTGTGTGTGTGTGTGTGTGCGCGCGCTCTAAATTGAAGCACATTGAAGAGGAGAGTGGCACCTTAAGGGTAGTGTTGACATGCGGGTATGCTGACGCACTCCAGATTCTGGCCAGGTATTTGGGAGGGTCTTGGATGGTTTGGAAACGGTGGCAGCCATCACGAGGCTTCCTATCTTCAAACCAGCAGAGAGAATTCAAGTCCTCAACAAGGTGGCGTCTCTCATTGGTGACGAAAGGGCTGCTAGGGTACGTGCCAAGTATGGGCGGCCTCTTCGCTCTGTTGTCATCACCGACAGTGGCCTCGTTGACAATCCTGCCCCAGCTTCAGCCGGCAGATAGCATCTTGCAATCTGGACGATGGTCAACTTGCATGTCTATTCAAGTTGGATAGTCTCACGAATTCTGTCGTGGTAGGAGAAGATTTCGTTTGCTTCGCATCCAAGTAGCACCCTGCTTGCAACCCCACCACTTCCCTTTCTTTTTTCTAGGACCTCCAAGGAGGTGAAGGTGTGCGGGTTTTAGGCACTGTTTTCTAGCACCTCCAAGGAGGTGAATGTGTGCGGGTTTTTCCATTCCTCCCTTCGAGTCGGACTGAAATGTGACTTCGTGGAAGTTGCCTGGACTTTCTAAGGCAGTGAGCATTTTAGATAAGTGAAGGACTTTCAATGGCAGGAAGTACACATTTGCCCTTTGTTTGGGGTCTCTGTAGGAGGCTATGCATATCAACAAACCACAAATAAGTCTCGAGCCTTCATGAGAAATATTTGACTATGCCGCAGTTAAATTTGGTCATTACGAATGCAGCTAAGGGCGGCACTCGTATCTATTTCAGCTGCTCACATAGTGGAAGTGATCAAAACTGCTCACACAGTGGCTGTCCATTCTAGGACCAAGCATGCCTCCCAAGCTGCACAGTGCACGCTCCTCGGCCTAAACCACTCGTTCTGATCCTCACTATCGGCAACGGTTGAAGATGGCTTGCAATTTAATTTTTGCGAGACCTGAAGTCACGGACCATCATGGTCAGTTTTGAACAAGGCGCAATGTAGGTTATTCAGTATAGTCTGTCATACCAGCCGCAAGGACGACAGGACGAGGGAAAGAAGCTGTATGAAGCTCGCCTTCCTAGTAGGACTTTGGCTAACGTTCATCTCACAAAATCTTACATTCCAACTTCAGAGTGATGTGTCAATGTCAGTCACCCATCACAAAATTTATCATTCCAACTTCGGAGTGATGTGTCAACATGAGTCCCGCATCAAAAGCGCAGGACTCTCTCGACCCATGTGCTGTAGCCCGGGCGCCCTTGTCGCCAGGGTATGCCTGTAACAATAACATGGGCTTGCTTATATATGGCCACGCAAGGCTAACACTATGCTGACTCACACTAAGCTCTGATGCATCCTAAGTTGTGACAGAACAAATTATGAAGTACTGAACTGCTGGTGAGAATAGGGCACTATTTAATAGTATTATAGAAAAGTATATTTGTGAACGGAAAGGTGTATCCCAAATCAAACGTGCTCCTCAGTTTGGGAGCCTTCAATTCTCCGTCGCGAGCTGTTTCATGAGAATTCCTGTGGGGCCGGGTGTTGTGATATTCTCAAAAGTGGTAATGCCCACCCAGTAAGCCGCACCTTCCAACACCAGCGGGATCACATCCCACTCCCGAGCTGTTCAACAATTGAATGGTAGGCAGGAGAATCCTTCTGGACACTAGTAACTTACTAATACTAGCAATAATTCGACTTATGCCCGGAAGAGTTCCACAAGCTGCTTTAGCTTGCCACTGGACTGGGCCCACTGCTTTTCATTTGCACTGAGAACAAACAGAAATGCTAGGTCCCCCTGCACCCATCCCAGTGACAGCCTTTAGATAGCTACCACTGCGCGAAGAACCCCTCTACCGGTCCCTCCATCCCTGGCCCCCCCCCTCCCAGTTCCTGTCCTTATTTGTGCCGCGCCCACTCGTACCCACCCCACTCGTCACCGCCTATGTCAACAGGGACAATCCTAATGTGGGTTTGGGCGCAGAGAGAGAGAGAGAGAGAGAGAGAGAGAGAGAGAGAGAGAGAGAGAGAGAGAGAGAGAGAGAGAGAGAGAGAGAGAGAGAGAGAGAGAGTGTGTGTGTGTGAGAGAGAGAGAGAGAGAGAGAGAGAGAGAGAGAGAGAGAGAGAGAGAGAGAGAGAGAGAGAGAGAATGTGTGTGTGTGTGTGTGTGTGTGTGTGTGTGTGTGTGTGTGCGCGCGCGCGCGCGCGCGGGCGTGCGCGCGCGCCTCTGCCCTCTTCTGGCCAAGGCATGTCAGTATCTCCTCTTCACTCCTAGAGCTCTCTCGTCGCTGAGTCTCTCGTCGGACCCCTACCTCCTCCACCTTTTCCCTGACCCCACCATAAATCCCTGGCATCCTCCCCTGTCTTCGACACAATATGGCCAGCTTATACACAAAACAAGCGCACAGCCAACAGAGCAGTACACCGCCATGTCTCATACCTTTGTGGTGACAGCAGTCACGGCATGAGCTCCTGAGGTTCCATAAGGTGCGAATGTCTCATACAGGTAAAACTGCAGTCCCCAACCACATGTCACTGGTTAGCACCACACAGGGCAGGACCTACTATCAGCATGCCATTACACCCACCAGGCGCCCTGCGCATGATTGGCACATGCCCACAGCACAATGATCCGGGGCACGCCAACACCAACTTGAGCACAGCACAACATACAAGGCATGGACATTAAGGGTTTAGAGTGAAGTGCCTGCCGTGGGTTTCAGTAGGTCAGGCCTTGACGGAGGCAGAGCACTCCTGCTGTGGGAAAACATGTCACCCTTGCATGGCTGATGATTACACGAGGTCTATACATACTAGGCCACACCACCAGTGCAATATATGGCCACAGCTATATTCAACTTTAGCTTTAGGTCCACTGAAAATCTCACTGAAGTCTCCACCCACCCATAACCACCCCCTCATCACTCTGCAAGGTGAAACGAGTTCCACGGCGCACAACAGTGGTAATGTCAAGAGCCCCATATCAACTCACCAGCTCTCCATCGCGCTCTTCTTTTCGCTTAGACACAACATCTTCTGCATCCAAGAATGTACCTGCAGCACCAAGAGCCCCTCACTCTGGAAAGCATTGGCTCGGCCAGCCCGTTGGCATTTTCCATGTGCCCAGCTGTAAGCACACAAGCTCTTAGCCTTTATCTTTTGCAGATGTGTTTATCTACTGTTGGATACTAAGCAGGTCCTTAAAAACTATTATAAAGAGTTACACTATGAAGTGCCTGTCCAGCAGGACCTGCTAGCCGGCAGCAGGGACGATCATTCAACAGATGCACTGGAGACAGATTCACCAAGATGATGCTCCCACATCATATCAGAGAAACAAATGAATTGTAATGAATTAGAATGTATTGTGAAATGTGGTACGAAGTGTGAATTGTAGTTGTGTTTCCATCCGATCCGTGTATCACATCCAATGTGATCACTGCTTTTTCACTCGGCAACATGATGAGACAGCCGGATGTTCAATGCACCTGTGATGTAGGGACCCAAAGACTCAATGATGCCATCAACTGTTCCAATGTCATCGAGCCGTGCATTGGCTTTTGGTGTCAACTTGCGTAATGGCGAAACTATCAGCTGTCCCCACACAAACCAATCAATCAGAACTTTGCAGCATTTCTGGCTCAAGCAACCTTCCCAGCCAGGGGATAACTTACCGTGGCCCTCCCTTCTTTAGGATCTTCAAATATAACCTCTGTCCATGGCTCATCGCACCTTGGCTGTGAACGAAATGTGAGGTGTTAGTCTCTAATCTTGGAACCTTCAGCAAGGATTTAAGTTGCTTTTCCGACACGTTGTCCGTACCTGGCAGTAGTTTCCACTCTGTATATTGGCTACTTTCAACTCCTTCCAGCTAGGTGGCAGTGCAAATCGATAAGGATTTTCCCGATTTACAGTGCCAGCTCTCAATGCCTGCTCAAGAAACTTGATCAAAACACCATCAACGTAGAAACCTCATGTTTCAACGAGACCAATTTTTAAGTGCTTCTCAGATCTGGAAGAAATCCTTGCTCTATCACTTGTTACGGACTTCATTCCAGTCATGGAAAGTGCTTCTGCCTGAATGTAAAAATAATCTTACCGGGGTCTTCTGAGGTCCTGGAACAAACTCAACAAAATCTTCCACACCGGCAGATGGCAAGTATGAGCCCACGCTGGGTGTTTGGCCCTTCGATGCAGGCAACGCCATGGCAGGTTGTTCATGGAGGACTCCCCATGCAGGCCCCGTCGACAAGGCAGTGCCGATACCAATTACATGCCGGCGTGAGATTCCTACTATGTCTGCGCTATCCCCTGCAGTGCTGCAATTTAATTTGAGCCTGAAAAAGTGTGATCGGTGCGCCTGCTGACGGCCACTCCGGAATGCCCACGGACAACGTTCACTTACGCAAGGCGACTGAAGCAACTGCAACATTTGTCCTCAATGTCGCGCAACACAAGCTAATTCAAGCTCCGTCAAACTGCGGAGATTGATCAACAGACATCGTGGTTGCCACATCGCCAGCAGATTCCGATCCTGATCATGTACCAGACAAATTTTCTACTGGTGCACGATTTGAACTTGCATTTCATCCAGTTGCTTCCCTATCCGTCACTCCATCTTACCGCACTTCAGTCGTCTACCAGGTGTTTCTCCTGCTTGGGTTATTTTCGTTTCTGCCATTTTCATATTAGTCCTGCCGCCGTGCAGCCGCTGTATGCTGGACGCTGAAGATGCAGTGCCCCTCACCGGGGACAACTAGATCCTGGTTGGATGGATTCTGTCACAGCAGGACCCAGACAACAGTTTGCTGGAAATTTAGAAGACGTAGCAATCACGTTCGTAACACATACAAAGTCTCCCATCGAGACTTATGTCGTGCACAAAAAGATGATGAGCCACCGAACGAAAATGAGGAGGTGTCACCGACATTTGAAGAAGCAGGTAAAAGTGTAATTGTCACAATAAAGCGAGAAGGCATGTCAGAACTTAATCCACTGACTTGAGGCTCTGTTGCCGGTCGAATGTGCAGACGGTGAGCTTGACGACCTTCTCAAGAAGGAGTTTGGAGTTGACCGTGAGGATCAGCTAACAGAAGTGCAGCAGAAGTACAAGGAAAAGATCCTTATGAAGCTTGAAGAAGTATGTCCTGATCTCTGATGCTGTTCAGAGTCTTTTCGTGTCCCCTATAGTTTCAAGTTATGTAAAAATCTTTGTGAGAGCCACATTTTGGCCCTTTCTTGCCTGTGATGAATATAACAAGTCCATCAGGAACGAGAAGCCGAGCGGCTGGCAAAGGAGGCAAGGAGCGTTGACTTCAACAGGGGAAAGTATTTCTACGAGCGCGGACAGTATCCAGAGGCAGTTGCTGCACTGACCAAGGCGTTGGACAACGAGGGACCCTTCTCTCAACTTGGAGGGGAAATTCAGCTGTGGCTTGCCCTTGCATATCAGGTGATTCTTTCTTAACTTGCCATTGTCTCAACTCGAAGAGTATGCCAATATTTGCAGTTGAGTCCAGAGTCCATTGACGTCTGTTGAATAAAGCAGTCAGGAGCCAAGGAAGTGAAAGTTGTACTTTTGGGGTGCCCTTTGTACAAAATGTTATTCCTTTTATTCATGAACCAGTAGTGGAGCACGGCTTATGCATGTATCAGAGGGGTTTTTAGGTTTGAAGTTTCAAATGGCTCCAGGCATGCACAGGCAACCGGGAAGGAGCAAGAGTGCATTGACTTGTACAAGACCCTAGAGAACACTCACCCTAACCCAGCCATTAAGCGTCAGGCTGCAAACCTACGGTTTATTTTGGAAGCCCCGCGATTAAAACTCAGGCCAGATGAGCGCGTCAGTGTCCCCGTGTTGAAGCCTGAGGAGAGTGCAAGGTGTGCTTTCCTTGCTAAGTGTGGTTTGCGATCTTTTGTGCGTTGAGCAAAAGAGGACCCTTCTCCCTTATAAGGCATGCTATGGTTTTGTTTTATTGATTACGAAGAGGGTAAATCTGACAGACAGAGTTTTTCAAATGTCCCTGGCCAAATGCCTTGTACTTCATGGGAATGGACTTGCTTTGCACTTGCCTATCGTTTCGATGGTTGGTGTCTTTCTGAAATTTTGGGAGCTGCGGCTTCGTACCTTTGAATTGGAATGTCTGGTACAGAGAGGCCAGTGAGGATGCAAACGTTGTGCTGCAGGATTCAGTGTCTAGTTCCATTGTGGCATACTATTTGGTTGTTGGTATTTTTCTTGTACAGAGGGTAAGGCTGACATATGGTGGCAACTGATCTCTTGCAGTCGGGCGGCAAAGAAGACTTATGGGCGTATCCGTGGCCCTACTAGTAGTAAGCCACCCAAGCCCAAAACACTGGAGGAAAAGTTCATGGAGGAGTACACACCGCCCAAGCTCATCCCAAACAAGTATGTGGCAGTTGCTGCAACATTGTTAGCTGCAGCAGTAGCATGGTACTCTGTGTACATCAGCAAGGTTTGACCTACACACGGCTTCATAAGTATCAGGGAGGAAAGTGTTTGCAGGAAGGTATAAAAGATGTGGCAAGCATGGACTGTGATGAGTCTTGTAGCCTCTATTTTGTGGCACTATGATTGTATTCTTTGGCATCAATTTCAAACTAAAATGCAGTGGAGGAACTATAGAAATGCCCACCTCTTGCCATAGGAGGATAGTATTGACAGTTCGGCCCCCACATACAAAAGCCTGAGGTGACCACACCAAGTTTTTTGGCTGCTTTAGAGAAGAGATCTTTATGATGTGGGACCCATGGTGGTACGGCACTGATTTGTCTCAAAGTGGAGAGTATTCTTTTCTCAAGTAATAAGCGCTGCCCAGCTAGACTCGCAATTACTTATGGCATTGGTGTAAATGCTAACCCAGTTCACCTTTATGCGTGTGTTTACGTATGTATCGTGTTTTGTTGTCAAGATCCTTGAGAGTTTCGGATTGATTCGATGCAATCTAGATATTGAATTTTGGGAGCGATAGGATTTTAGAAGAAAGAGTGAAGCTTATCCTAACCGCACACCATAAATCGTGATTTTGTTCAAACATCATGCTATATTACGTCAATAGGTTAGATGGACTGAGAGCCATGGCTGGCAATGTTGATGTCGGCATTATGTCACTGTGTCCTTTAAGACGAGACTGAAATAATAAAAGATATTTCTTTACAAAAGCCAATGGCCACAGACACCTATCATAATTTTACCAGCAGTTGTAGAGCTTTTTGAGGCCGTTTAGGATGATCGGCTTACGGCTCATAGCTGTGCGTACCCCTGCCCAACAACACACCTTGTTTAGAAGCCAACTTTCCATGCCATCACAGTAGTACCAAGTAAGGGCCTGGCGCCTCAATTTTATTACCCTTTTAAGAATGCATGTGAACGGATGATGACTCGGCACAAACCGCAGTTTTCCACTACTGTGGCCTTTCAGAGTGTCACACTTCAAGAAAATCGAATGTCATAAAAAGTGTGGCGTGGCAGGTGTACTGCCCCTTCCCCAACACACACACACACACACACACACACACACACACACACACACACACACACACACACACACACACACACACCCACACACACACACACACCCAGAATCTCATCTCTTTACATGTACTTCTGTCAATGAGACCTGTGTTCCATGATGGTTTGATTTTTAGTGATCTCTTGTCCGACAAGAGGCTCACCAAAGCGACATGTGCAGCTTATGAGCAACACGTACGCACAGCTTGCAGCGCACAGTGGATTTATATGTCAGACACGTACTGTACAACACTCTGTGTCTCTGTGTGTGGTTTGGGGGGCGGGGGGGGACGATTGGGGGGTTGTCTGTGGCTGGCTGGGCGGGGTACTTTGTAGTGCATGCTGCAGGACCAGAGCAGAAAAATGATAGTGGGAAGGAAAAAGGAAGATGGTGGCGAGAGCCCTAAACTTCCACCCCGATACTCCCGGCAGTGTGACCCCGTGGGTTTGACCTACTTTCCCTGCCTCCGGTGTATAACATGACGAATAAGGAAAACCCTGGAAACCAAGAAAGAGAATGTCACATTGGGCCCATACGTGCGCCCCACCCCCCCCCCCCCCAAAAAAAAAAGAAATATGTAAAAACCCTCGGTCTGGAGAGCTAAGAACAACATGCATCACTTCGTGCCGGGTGGGGCTGCCGCGCGCCGGTCAAGACAAGCAGACTCGCTATGCTGTCTTGCTGTCGCGTCAGCAACAGCCTGTGGCCGTCCAAGCCTTCTCTTTGAAACATTTGGAGGGTTGCATGCTGATGCGCTGGCCTTGTTGCAGAGGCTCCAGGGGCTTTTGAACCAAGCTATCATTGCTCAAGAAGATGTGGAGGGATATTTTGTTATGCGTCGGGTCAGTTTCATTATTGCGGCCGCTGTGGGTCGCCAGGTGGCCGCTCGCCAGGTGTGACTTGTAGCTTGAATCATTTAGGTTTGAATCCTTGAACGTTCGGCTGATCTTTTTTACTCCACTCTTGTTAAAGGAAGAAGAATTACATCAATCCAGCACAGAGGGCATGATGAGTTGCAGACGGATAAACAACCCCCCCAGCATAACGAAATGTTAAAGTTTAATGTTAGGACCAGAGCAGAAAAATGATAGTGGGATGGAATTCTTGCGCTGGTACTTCGAGTACAGTGGAGGTGGTCGGACTCGTTGTTTTCCGGACCCACGTGCCCTTCGGCCCTCTACACTGACACGTTCCTCACAGTTTCACCCCCGGATTCGAACGCCGTTATGCCAGTCAGCTGAACGAGCTGACTAGGACAGGTCAGGTGCGCCGACCAACAGCCCAAAACATCTGCATTCAGATTCACAAGATTAACCTAGAGCAGTGTTGGTGTCGTTCAACAATTAGAATATGGATCCTATCAGGTACGGTTCCATTGAGACGCTTCTCTTTTTCCGTTGGTTTTGGTTTCGGAGTAGACGTGACTTGTATCTCCGATACACTGTGTTTGTTGCGTTGGATTTGATTGATCGAGTGATCACATTATCATTTGAGGTCCTTGAATGTCTTCTTATGTTCTGCATCGTGTTTGCATTTGTTCGGTACTTGCTAGGATTCGCCTGGAACGTGACCCCGAAACTGGTAATTCATTACGACTTACTTGTCATGTGCAACATTACAGGGAAGATATGGAGGATTCAAATGGTGACAACAAAACAGGATTGTTCCGCCTGCACGAAGGGGTCTCCGGGGCAAGTAGGGCCGAGACAGTGCAGGATCTGCACCGACTTCAGAAAAGTTCAACTCGCCCTAAGGTTGATGGTGAGTTTCCTTAATTGACGTTTCGATGAAGACCAAATAGTGTTGCAGGGATGGTTTTAACTTCTCTTACCACAAATTGCACTAGGGCCATTTTTCCATCCACCAGGGTTTGTGTTAGGGATGGCTGCTTTGCTATGTAGCTGGGAAGATTTTGTTGCGTAAATGTTCAAAGTACTGAAGTATGTGATGGAAAAGGTTGCAACCGTGTTTGATTCTCATAATCTCCCACTTAGGGCTTAACCCTGGGGCGGCTCTCACGTTCCAACGCTTTTCAAAACAAGAGGCAATGGTGGTCAGCAAGCTACTTGTCCTGCTGTGTAGGATGCTGCGATAATTGCCATATGTTGGAGTTCATGTGGGCATTGCTCATGTCCATGTTAGGGCATTTTCTACTTTCAAACACATTTTGAAAACAACGTCAATTGCCGGGTGCAGATGATGAGAAAAAGAAGATAGATTCCCTCTCAGAGACTCTCAGGTCGACGACTCGGGCGTAAGTTCCATCTCTGCCCAATGCTTCTCGCACCAAGGATGCGTATTCCCCTTTCTGTTTTGTGTCGAGAACCGCCAAAATTGTGCCTGTGAGCAGCTGCTTTGAGGGACTTTCTGCTTCCAATGTATGCCTGCTGGCGAATGTCAGTGCAAGGGTTTTGTGCCAATGTGCAGGTCGGGACCAACAGTGGTCAAATCAGAGCAGGTATGTCACATGTCTACTTTCTCAAAATGTGGTATGGGTTTAAGTGCTGTTCAGTGGCGCTTATTCATTTCATGTCTTTTTTTTGTCTCCCCTGCATATGCCTTTCGCCTTGTGTACCAAGTGCACCTTTGATCTGCGAAGCTCAACCTTCCTAAGTGGGGTTAGGTCTTTCTGCCCGTGTTGGCGATCTTATGCTCATCACCTTTTGGCCTTCTTATACGCATCGTTGGTCTTGTTGAGCTCATCATCTTATGGTCGTATTATGCTCATAAAGTGGTGGTCTTCTTGTTATGCTCATTAGCAAGCTGGCACGGGTGTTGCAGCCGTATGGCCTGGTCAAATTGGACACCCAGCGGAGCGGGTTCATGCGGGCCATGTCAGATGCTGGCCTCAAGCCCACGGTTGTCTACCACAACCTCACCCCCGCGGAGCTGTATGAGAAGGTAAGTGATGGAGTGACCGGTTTCGCTGACTTGGCTCGTGCAAGGGGCGTTTGCACCTGTGGTGTTTGAGGGACTTTCAACCTGCTGGAACTTGGGCTGGGGTCCTGGGGCTGGGGGAGGGGTAGGGCGTTAGTGCCGTAGCGGTTCCCACCCGAGGAGTTGAGGCATTCCGCGTGGGTTGCAGCAGTGCTGAGGGTGGAGAACCAAGACAAGGGCTAGCAGATTGTTTATCTTACCTGCCCAGGGAGATGGTTGGAGCGCTCTCTCTCTCTCTCTCTCTCTCTCTCCTCTCTCTCTCTCTCTCTCTCTCTCTCTCTCTCTCTCTCTCTCTCTCTCGTTCTCCCTCTCTCTCCCTCCCTCTCCCTCTCCCTCTCTCTCTCTCTCTCTCTCTCTCTCTCTCTCTCTCTCTCTCTCTCTCTCTCTCTCTCTCTCTCTCTCTCTCTCTCTCTCTCTCTTCCCCCCCCTCCCCCCCCCCCTCTCTCTCTCTCTCCCTCTCTCTCTCCCTCTCTCCCTCTCGCTCCCTCTCTCCCTCTCTCCCCCCCCCCCATCTTTTTCACTCCCTGCCCCTTCTCTCTCTGAGAGTGTATGCGCGCAAGTTGAGTTTGAGAATGTGTGTGCGAGTGCGTGAGTGCGTGTGTGCGTGTGTGTGTGTGTGTGTGTGTGTGTGTGTGTGTGTGTGAGAGAGAGAGAGAGAGAGAGAGAGAGAGAGAGAGAGAGAGAGAGAGAGAGAGAGAGAGAGAGAGAGAGAGAGAGAGGAGAGAGAGAGAGAGAGAGAGGTGTGTGTGTGCACGCGCGCGTGTGCCCACGTATTGTGTGGAGGTTGGGACGCACCGAGAGCAGCCTATGTGAAGGTGAGCTTGATTGATAATGTTTGAGGTATGGCTTCCTCTTGCAGGCCCTTGTCCATGAGGCGGGGACACACATTGTGTCTTCCGGAGCACTCGCAGCTCTGTCAGGTGCAACACCCCTTCCCCTGCTTCATGTTCCAGGGCCCCATAGTACCAGGATATCTACACGGACTCTTACCCTGTCACAGGTTCTGTTGTTTTCTCGCTGCTTGTTCAGGGTACCGCACTCTTGTTGCATTGATGGACCTGTGCATGATGTGCGATAAACCTGTGTGTAATTTCGCAATATGAAATCTGTGTCTGACCCCTTTCTGCGCACCAAGGGATGTGGCACGAGGAATGTGGGTTAAGATCTACGTCTCACTTCATCCAAGCGTGTTGTCAGATAGCTTCCCCTTCCGCATCTAAGGCCAGTCATTGCCCATGACTCCTTGTCTCTTAGGTGCCTTAGTTGGTCACCATGCTACCCCTGGATTGGTACAGCATACCTCCTCTCAGTACTGTGAATTTCTCCCCCCCCCCCCCTTCTCTCTCAAGAGTAGCTAGGCTGCTTTTTAGGGGGTTACGCTTTTTTGCCCCCCCCGGGGGGGGGGGTGGGGGCCGCTGAAGACTTTTTTTTTGGGGGGGGGGGGGGAAGAACAATGCAATTTGCAGTCCCTTCCCTTTGCTGCTCTGTTGTAGTTCCTGCCTTTTGGCAGCTGCTGTTTGAAAAGGTGGGGACATTGCAGGTGCCAAAACAGGACGGAGCCCCAAAGACAAGCGCATTGTCAGAGAGGTCGACTCTGAGAAGAACATCTGGTGGGCTGATGGCGTGGACGGCATGAATGGCTCCCCCAACTATGAAATGGATGAGCGGTGGGTCACGTGGCCTCTCCTGGATATGCACTGCGGTCGTGGACTATGGTTTCCCTGGATGAGCAGTGGCTTGCGATTTGGTCTGTGGGTTTTATCCCTGTACATTGTGTACCGCCCGTTACATTCACTCGTGTGTGTAGCGGTTGGGCTGCTATTTCTGCTGTCCTACGCAGCCATCGGCGGTGCAGAAGGGGGCCGTCTGCGGCAGGCTCAGTTTGCTGTTTTTGCAAGGTTTATTGTTTACTGCCTTCTGGCATCCATAGCACTCTGGTGATGCGAGGCTCCGTAGCACTGTCGAGATGAGGGCCTTATCTGCGGTCGCAGGACGTTCTTGCTGAATCGGGAGCGTGCTGTGGACTACCTGAACATGTTGGATCGGATTTATGTCTTCGATGGTTTCGCGGGCTGGGATCCTGAGGTGCGCGCGAATTGGGAAGGCTGTTTGATGTGCACATTGACACATTCATATTGCTGTCACCTTGACTTATCACGCCAGACTTGGAACATCGTCATGTTGTTTCCTTTTCCTCGGCTTCTCCACTTTTGGAACTCCTCGAGTTCTGTGCTGTCCTCACTCCTGGATTTCCCTCTCTCCACCCCCCCCCCCCTCTCTCTCTCTCTCTCTCTCTCTCTCTCTCTCTCTCTCTCTCTCTCTCTCTCTCTCTCTCTCTCTCTCTCTCTCTCTCCCCCCCCCCCTGTGTGTGTGTGTGTGTGTGGACGCGCTCACGCGTGTGTCTGTCCCTTGCCCTTGAATATATTTGATGAGGATAATCCAAGGGCAGCGGCATACTGATGATACTGCATGGAGGCGTAGCATTGCCAATACAAGGCGTGCGATTGGGTTGCAAACTATGGGTTTACTTCTCACGCTTTTCGTCTTAGAGTCTTGAAAACTTGAGGCTAAAAGGCTTCTCCTTAGCTCGGAGCCTGATAAGTTCCTTTATGTCGGAGCCTGATGAATTCCCTGAATATATGCAGTCACAAATAAAAGTGCGTGTCGTCTGTGCCCGCGCCTACCATGCGCTCTTCATGCACAACATGCTCATCCGCCCCTCGGACGAAGAGCTCGCAAACTTCGGCAAGCCCGACTTCACCATCTTCAACGCTGGAGCCTTCCCTGTAAACCGCTACACATCTTACATGTCCTCATCCACCTCTGTGGATGTCAACCTGAGGTGTGCTTCCCGGAGAGTGTCAGGCTTCAGCTGCCATGGGAGACCAGACTGAGGACTGTTTAGGTATTCCAAAGAGGCATTGACTTGTATACCTGCATGTGTGCATGCTCTTCTCACACGCATCTCTGTCTGTGTGTGTGTGTGTGTGTGTGTGTGTGTGTGTGTGTGTGTGTGTGTGTGTGTGTGTGTGAGGGAGAGGGAGAAGGAGAGGGAGGGAGAGAGAGAGAGAGAGAGAGAGAGAGAGAGAGAGAGAGAGAGAGAGAGAGAGAGAGAGAGAGAGAGAGAGAGAGAGAGAGAGAGAGAAGGGGGGAGAGAGGGTGGGGAGGGACGGGGGGACTGGGCGGGGCGTGTTCGTGACTGCGCGTGCATGCAAGGGTCTGTGTGTGTGTGGGTGTGGGTGGGGGCAGGGTGGGAAGGCTGGGAGGGCGGCTTAGTGCTGGACCTGACTTTTGTAAGTAAATAGCACCTTTTTCAGTGTCCCTTAAGTTGTCACAGCAGGCAATGCAAAGAGTGAGGTCTCTCAGCATCTTGACTGCTGGGGTCTGGATGTCTCTTTAAAATGGGTTACAGACTTAAGGAGGGGTGAAGCTGATTATTTCTTGCTTTCTTGTTTGGGACCCAGGGACCGGGAAATGGTTATCCTGGGCACACAGTATGCCGGCGAAATGAAAAAGGGCATTTTCAGTGTGACACACTACCTGATGCCCAAGCGCGGAATCCTGTCTTTGCATGCGGGGTGCAACATTGGCAAGGACAATGATGTCACTCTCTTCTTCGGCTTGTCTGGTATGTCACAATCCTTCTCATGCGCGCAAACAAAGTCGGGCAGTATTTGCCTTTCGCATCGGAAATGTGCATTCACGCAACCGTTGGATTTCATTCCAATCTCTGCAACTTGCATTGTGTTTCAAACCGCATCTTCCATTGCATTTCAACTCTGCATCTTGCATTGTGTTTCCAACTGCATCTTCCATTGCGTTTCAAACTCTGCATCTTGCATCGCGTTTAAACCCTGCATCTTGCATTGCATTTAAATCCCTGCATCTTGCACGGCATACCAAGCGCTGCATTTTGACATGCAATTCAGACTCTGCATCTTCTTCGGACGATTGTTGGGACTTATTTGTCGCATGTCACCCA
This sequence comes from Botryococcus braunii, assembly GCA_002005505.1. Lineage (NCBI taxonomy): Eukaryota > Viridiplantae > Chlorophyta > Trebouxiophyceae > Botryococcus > Botryococcus braunii. Next base: position 15,388 of record MVGU01001062.1, on the reverse strand, counting down.
ATAGGTGACCACTTGCCTGAAAGGGGTAATTTGCAGACGTCGAATGTCTTGGTCAGAAGGGGCAGACCTCAGGCAACGTGGAAAGCATTGATTCGATTGATCACCGTAATCAATGTTGATTCCAAAGAACATTTAGGCCGTACCCAAGGAGCCCTATGGGCCCATCTCCCTGGAATCCTCATGGGATTATTCCCGTAAAATTACCACCATGCAATTATTCCAGTGGAACCATACCCTTGGAATTATTCCAAGGAACCTCTCGTAGAGTTATTCCCATGGAATATTGCTATGTGGAATCTTCCTATGGAACCATCCTAATGGACCTATTCCCATGGACCCATTCCCAATGGGGTTGGGGATTCCCCATGGATGCATCCTCGTGGAACCATTCCCAGGGAACCACATCCCCGTGGAAATATTCCCATAAAACCATCCTCATAGATTTTTTCCAGGGGCAATTTCCATGGACCCATTCTCATGGAAATTTTCCCATCAAACCATTTATACGGACCCATCCCCATGGAAACTCTCGTCATGGAAATATTCCTGTGGCCCCGATCCTCATAGAAGTATTCCCATGGACCCATCCTTCTCGGAAGGGACATTTAGTAAATACCCAAGGGAGCCCCATGGAACCATTTCGTAAGAACCACCCTCATGGAACCAATCTATGGGATCTCATACACAGTTGGAATTTGCATAGCTCCTTTTTTTCCCCTGTCTTCCCTTTTATATCCGTTTCACACCAAGCATGTGAGACCTGGAAAATTCAATTCATAGTCATCGACCATCCAAGGTATTTTTTTTTTAGGGTTTTGGGGGGGGGGGTGGGCGGATCAATTGTTGAGACCATGATACATGTCCCATGCAGGCACGGGGAAGACGACTCTCTCCACAGACCATGCCCGCCCCTTGATTGGGGATGATGAGCACTGCTGGTCGGACAACGGTGTCTTCAACATTGAGGGTGGTTGCTATGCCAAGTGCATTGGCCTCAAGAAGTCGCAAGAACCCGAGATCTGGAAAGCTATCCGTTTTGGCACGGTCCTGGAGAACGTCGTTTTCGACGAGAATACTCGGGAAGTCGACTTCGACAGCAAGTACGCCCAGCCCGCTCCTCTCTGCCTGTTACGATTGTGTGCCAGTGCCTTTTTTGGGTGCTATCTTTTGCTCAAGCTCGCGCGCGAGTGATGTGTGTGTGTGTGTGTGTGTGTGTGTGTGTGTGTGTGTGTGTGTGTGTGTGTGTGTGTGTGTGTGTGTGTTGTTGGAGGGGGGCACAGTGTGTGTGCATGTGTGTGTGTGTGTGGGGGGGGGGGGGGGGCAAGAAGGAAAAAAATTCCTGGGATTTCGAGGGGCATATCTGTGTGGAACGACAGAATGCATTGGCCAAGGGTGGGCTCTTGTCTGTGTCACCGGGACTTCTGGGGTAGAGTTTTATGGATGCCAGGTGTCTCAGCCGCCTTTGCAGTAGCAGCATCCGAGTATCAATTAATTGCTCTTCAACATCTTCTGAGCCAGCCCAGCTCTTCGGCTGGCTTGTGATTGTGTCGGGGCCTCATGCCGGAACCCCATTGCAGGAAGAAATAAAACTGGCTCATTCCCGCTCCTCTTAACAGGCAGAAAGAGAAGACAAGATGTGGAACTTTTTGCTCCACAACATCTGCTGAAGCAGCCCAGCTCTGCGGCTGGCTAGTCATCTGCAGGGGTCACGCGCCCTTCACGACAGGAATGAGGAAGGCAAAATCCCTTTCATGTCAAAAGCAGAGGCCGCTGGTCTCTGACGTCGAGTGATCCCCCTTCCGGGTTGTGTGATGCCCCTTGTGGGTTGGTTGATGCAGCTTGTGAACTGGGTGACGCCCCTTCTGAGTCGGTTGAGGCCACTTGGGGGTCGGGTGACGGCCCTTGGGGGTCGGGGGACGCGCCTTCTGGGTCGGGGGACGCCCATGGTGGGTCCAGTGCCCAGGAAAAATCTGGGGGAAAAAGATCACGTTTAAATTCTAATACAGAGTTTCAGCTTTTAATTTTAGTACAGAGTTTTAGCTTTCAGAGGCTCTGCATCTGGGTAGCATCGTGCTGACGGGGGTGGCGGAACGTTGCGCAGTGCCGTGACAGAGAACACTCGCGCTTCCTACCCGATCCACTACATTGACAACGCTCGCATCCCCTGCGTGGGACCGCACCCGAAGAACCTCATCCTGCTGTGTTGTGACGCTTTCGGAGTGCTGCCGCCAGTCTCCCGCCTCACCAAGGAGCAGGCCATGTACCATTTCATCTCCGGCTACACTGCCAAGGTGCAGCCCTGGCACTTTGTTGTGCCTTTTGCTACTATCCCTCAATTGTTGTGCCTCACTAAATATCAGTTGCAATCTCCACTTTTTGCTGTGCCTCTTGCGCTACTATTACGCGGCATCTCCTCGTGTTGTGCCTTTTGGCTAGTATCACGTGCCATCCCCTCTTGAGTTGTGACTTTTGCTAAGATCGCGTGTTTCTCCTCTTTCTTGTGCGTTTTGCCTTTTTTAACGAAGGCATTTTGCGACATTCTCACTACATATTAAGAAAGGTTTGTGCGAAGGCATCTACATGGGGAATTTTGTAAAATCGTACAAAATCAAGAGGAAAACAGCGGGGACAGGGGGGTAAGACAGCGGGGACAAGGGGGGGAAAACAAACGGGGACAAGCAGGGACAAGAAGAGAATGCAAGTCTTGTTCCAACCCCTGTACCTTAACAGCCCGCGCCTGCTCACCTCGCAGGTGGCAGGAACGGAGCAAGGCGTTACTGAGCCGGAGGCCACTTTCTCGGCTTGCTTCGGGGGAGTCTTCCTGATGTGGCACCCTATGAAGTACGCTTCCATGCTGGCGGAGAAGATGGAGAAGCACGGCACAACCGCCTGGCTGATCAACACAGGCTGGACTGGCGGCCGGTACGGCGTGGGCAGCCGGATCAAGTTGAAGTACACCCGCGCGATCCTCGACGCCATCCACTCCGGTGAGCTCCATTGGGGTACTGAGGGGGCCCCTCCTGGGACCTTGCAAATGGCAAAAAGGGGTCGTGGCCCTTTGAAAATGGACCGTGGCCATTTTTGAACGAGCCCCTTGTTGCGATTTGCAGCAGTTTCCGAAACAGCTTTGTATGGTCCCTGCGGGCCCCTTGCGGTCTTTTTCGAAAGGTCTTGAGAGGTACCTTTGCTTTTTTTGAGGTCCTTCAAGCCAAAAGCCTCCCCAGCCCCCTTCCAGACAATGGGGGAAGGGGTAAAACAGCCCCCCCCCCCCCCCCCCAAAAAAAAATAGAGCTGCTGAGGATGAGAGACCCCCTCCCCCCCCCCCCCAAAAAAAAGGTAAGCAAAAATGTCGAAGGGAAGAAAGGAGGGGAAAAGTAAAGAAAGGAAGTTTATTTTTTTTTTTGGGGGGGGGGGGGGGAGATAGGAACGGGCTCGATGGCTGCGGTGATGGTGTTGGAGGAGCATGTGCTGGCAAGGACGCTAAAAAACGGGGATTGATCTCACTGGTGTGACATCAGGGCAAACCAAGATCGATCACATTGTGTGACGTCACATGGCAAACTGCGGTCGACCCTATTGGAATGACTTCACAGGGCAAGCTGGGATGGATCACACTGGTGTGACGTCACAGGGCAAACTGGGATCGGTCACACTGGTGTGACGTCACAGGGCAAACCGGGATCGGTCACACTGGTGTGACGTCACAGGGCAAACTGAGATCGGTCACACTGGTGTGTTCGCAAACGGCAAACTGAGATTGATAAGACTGGTGTGACCTCACAGGGGAGCTGTCCGATGTTGAGTACAAGGAGACTCCCATCTTTGGGCTGCACATTCCTGTGGCCATCTCCAATGTGCCCTCCGAGATCCTGGAGCCATCTACTCAATGGCCTGATCCCAGCGAATTCGACAACACCCTCACACATCTGGCCACCATTTTCAAGGTCTGGCTTTCAACTGGCATTTCTTTTGAGCCACCTGCTTTTTGTGTTTGCACACGAGGGAGGTTTTCATTTTGTGATATTCGTGCTGCCCCACGTTTCTGCCTTTCTGCTCATCCCCCCCCCTCCCCTCCCTGTGTGTGTGTGTGTGTGTGTGTGTGTGTGTGTGTGTGTGTGTGTGTGTGTGTGTGTGTGTGTGTCTGTCTCTCTCTCTCTCTCTCTCTCTCTCTCTCTCTCTCTCTCTCTCTCTCTCTCTCTCTCTCTCTCTCTCTCTCTCTCTCTCTCTCTCTCTCTCTCTCTCTCTCTCGCGCGCGCGCGCGCGCGGCCCCTCCCTCCCTCCCTCCGCCCCCTCGAAATCGTCGGTGCAGTCAAGCTTGTTTATGTCAAATATTTGGCGTGTGCTTGCTGGTAAGGGGGTATTAGGAGTCCTTGATGTGGGTTTGCAGTCAAACTCCTTTATGTCAGCTGTGCCCCTTGGTAGGAGGACTGCATGAGTTGCTGAACATGGCAGGGCAATCAAATTTTTCTCTAGGTGCGCTCATCGCGATGCATGTGGCTCCTGGTGAGGGTACTGAAGGAGTGGTTGTACGTGCGTGTGCAGTCAAACTTCCTGAAGTATGCTGATGGGGGCGGCTTCGTCAGCTCCGAGTTGGCAGCCAGAATTGTCGCCGCAGGACCCTCCCTGAAAGATGGCGTTGAAATCCCCGCCAACGGGCCCCCCAACAGCGGCTGCTGCTAATTTTCGCAATGTGGCTTATGTAATGGGGCTTTCGTCGTTAGTCTAGTGATTAGTCACAATGTGGCCTTATGTAATGCGGGTCACGGCATTAGACTAGTCATTAGTCTGGTGACGAATGACTAGAGGCATACATTGCGGGGGGTTTGTGGAATGGAGGTAATTTGTCATTAGTCACCAGGGAACGGATCCGAGTCGGACAGGGGCTGCGGGGTCCTTAGAAAGAGATGTAACTGTGTGCATTAGCAGGCACACCCGGGGGAATAATGAATAATTGAATTGAGACCACTACCAGGCATGCCAGACAGGGTGCACACCCCCACACAGCACCACCACCAGGATGTACAGTTCGGTCCTGATGGGGCTCGGAGTAATGGGGCTTAGGTAATGCGTCTTGTCATCATTATTAGTCACCAGAAACAATTGGAATGGTGGAGATTCTTGTTGGTCGCCAAGGGAACCTAGTGGAGTCCGACAGGGGCAGCCACTTATAACTGAACCCAGTCTGGATGATACTGCCACTCCCTCGCCGCCTTTTAACAATCATGCTGCGATCCGCCTTAAGCAATCATGCTGCGACCCGTTTCCTGGCGACATTGACAAGCCCGATATGCATATAGCTTCTGGCCAATGTGCCGACTGATATGCTGTAGGGGCGCGCTCTGTAGTGTCCATGCGCCTGGAGCTGGATTATTAGTGCTGCTCTCTGAAATGGTTTGCAGAGCCCAGGAGAAGTTTTTCCAGCTGCCAGGTGTTGCGGAAGGCCGAGGAAACGATTCATAACTCAGTAGGAACTCATTAATATTTAGGGAAGAAAATTAACGCTCAGAGACTTGTTAGTAGTCAAATTCTTGATTTTGAACAAGAATAATAGGCCGGAATCTAGTCAAGGGTGTCGTCAGGTTGTTTATTATGGTGCAAGTTGATGAATTTTTGAGTAATGAGGTCGGCGTGTAGAGTAAAAAAGCCAGCTTGCCTGGCGTTTTGCCACCTGCAGGTTTCGGATACACAACACAGCATTTAGGGTTTAGGAATAAGTTATTTAAGTGTATCTGGTGTCGCTGTGGGGTCCTGTGAGATCTGTCCATAGGTCGTAGCTAGGATTTTTGTACGAGTTCCATGGCTGGGACCCTCCTTTGAGAAAAGTGTCCTCCTGAAAGGCAGGCGGCACATTAGCAAGGGGGAACTTTTCCTATCGAAGCAGTTCCAGCACAGCAGTTTTGCTGTTCAATTTTGAACGTTTGATACTGTAGTACCATGCACTATGTTGCGCCGGGTTTCCCATTGTGGCTTTCCAGATCTTGAGGGTAAGTATCTTTTGCCTCTTACCGCATCTGCACTTTTTTCTCGCAAAGGATAGATTCCATGGGTTGTTCCATTTTGGCTAGGGGTTGGGAAAGCACCATTAGGGATTCATCACTACATTACCCTGTCATACCTAATGTAAGGATGCAAAGAGAGATATGCTTCACTCTTGTTTGAATGAGATATGGCGCATCTAAGATTTGAAATGTCATAACTTTTGACTCATACCCTGTCATACCTAATGTAAGGATGCAAAGAGAGATATGCTACACTTTTTATTTGTCCGAGATATGGCGCACCTGAGATTTGTCAACTTTCATGTCTTTTGACTCATATGATCTCTTCAGACAACTTTGTTTTCCTGGTTTGATAGTCTTCTCCGAAGTGGAGACACCTTGGATAATCAATGACCTTCAGCCCACATTCGAAAGCGTCTCCAGAAAACCAGTGCACGCTGACATTTCATCTAGAAAAATGGTAAAAATTCTTCAACCCTCGTGTTCAGTATGCCATGCAACTTATTTCAGCTCATAACTAGCACTTTCTCAACATAGTGTGCCAGAGGAGGCCAAGAAAACACTTTCATCACTACACAATGAGCAAGAAAGCTTATGATTCTCCACTACCCACATCATAACCCATTGAGCAAGAAAATGCATCATTCGTCACTGCCAGTGATATTAGAGCAATGAAGGTTTGCACCAGCATCATTTTTTGTCGTTACAAAGCCTTCAAAGGTAGACAGACGACCAAATATACGTTTCTGCTTTGCAAGACACTGAAGCACTAGAGTTTTTTTGTAACAGCACCATCATGTGTGTCCCAGCTACAAGCCTTTGGAATTCATCTAGCTTGGGCTGCAGCATTTGTATCAAACCGCACCCCGTCGTGCTGCAATTCTAATTTAAAGTGCAGCACTTCTGACAGCAGCATTTTTACTTCGAGATACTTGGAGCCACCACCTCACTTCCTCGGTAATCATATCAGGAAGGCAAATTGCCTCCACCTGCCACTCAACGCGCCGGTCACAGTGTTCCCCAAAGAAAACAATAAAAACAATAGTAATATGCTAATAACAGTTCTGCATTGGTCTGATATGGTTGATATGCTAAGACCAAATCCGAAACAAAAGCGTCCTTCTGCATGTGCTTCGCAAACTCTCTCGCTGTAGCAATCTCCCTCCCTGTGGCTCTCAAGTCTATCATTGTTCTCATATGTGGAACTACGCAAAGGCTCTGCAGCAGCAAAGAAACAGCGGCAATAGAAGAAGGCGCAACTCTTGCTCTTATTGCTTGTTATTTAAATGGAGGGGGTGTCTATACATGAACAATCCATGCTCAAGTTGGTTGTGTTGTATATCGAAGGAGGTCGTTTGTTATTATCTTTTGTGAGGTAGGAGAGCGTTCTCCTACACAGTTGACTGCATCATAGCAAGCATAGAGGGCGGCACAAGGTGAGGAGGAGCTTTCCAATGCGCATTTAGAGAAAAAGCACAGTACTAGCTGTACTGCCTTCTCACCTCTGCCTCTCTCATCTCTGCCCATTTGTGCCGAGTAGTGCACCAACAATACTGAAAATGAAGGTGAATGAATGTGAAAGTTGCGCATTACCCAGTATGATGACTAGATGTGCTTGTCAGCCAACCTCTGATATTCAATCCCACCTGACGCTCCTTATGCAAATCCCAGGCCAAGGAAAAATCCAGCCAAAAACACGACAGAATTTGTGGCAGGAATACTACTGCTGGGGACCAAACCACCGCAATGTGCTTGATCTCGCATTTTCGACACGGACCGAATTTGTGGCAGGAATACTAGTGTTGGGAACCAAACCCCCGCAATGTGCGTGATTACACATTTTCAACACGGAAACTCTGCTGGATGTAGCGCAGCTGGTCCGCAGCCTTCCTCCATTGGCGGCCATTGGCGCTCATGGCGATGAGGAACATCCTGTTTTTGAAGGCTGTCGCCGCAACCAAGTGGTGGGGCTTCAGTTCCCTGCACGGACAATGCTGTTTAGTTACTACCAGTGCTGGCAAGTGGTGGGGCTTCAGTTCCCTGCACGGACAATGCTGATTAGTTACTACCAGTGCTGGCACAGCAACGTCACACAGCTGTCTCCATATCCAGCTGACATTTCATCACAGGTACCACAGCCGTCTGCATATCCAGCTTACTCTGTTAAGAATGAAAAGCTTACTGCGTCTGTGTCTTTCTTACAACAGATCTTCACACGGAGTGGAAACGGGACGACATACTGAGGCTTGCCATGCAACGATAGAGCATCATTAGGTCGTGAGCTGCCAGTCCGTTTGTGAAGAGGATTGACATAACAGGCTCACCAAGCTTACGAATCCTTCTCTGTGACATTCGAGCAACACTGACGAGGTACCAGGTCGCATGTATGCAGGAATTGTCACACTGAGCCTCGCCTAGTGCAAAAGTTAGAGAAACAACTGATGATGAGATGCCAGGTCGCGTGTAATAACATTAGTAATATGAGCCCCCCTTTTGTGCAGCCTGCTCTGAAACCAGCAAAACTCTGGTCCAAGCTCCTGGCGCTCGTTTAGCTACTGGCACTTTTTGAAGCTCCCCGGCCGCCCCGCCCCCCCCCCCCCCCGGGGGGGGGGAAGTAAAAGCCCTTAAGCTCATTCTCCCCTCCAACACCTCCCCCCCCCCCCCCACACTCTTGGGCCCCCCCAAAGCCCGCCCCAGGGAGAGAAAGGGGGGGGGGGGGGCGGCGGCATAAATCTAGAAGGGGAGCTGTGCAGAATAGAGTAGCGTAGCCAGACAGGTCCAGATATACTGACCACGCACTTCCCCCCGGGCGATGGGGGATAATTTGAAACGTAAAAGTGAAATATATCAGACTCCTCCCCGGGGGATGGGGGACAATTTACAATGCAGGAGGGGCCTCACCATGAGTAATATGTAAGCCCGTCATGTGCGCTGACCGCCGTCTGCAGTACATCACCATCCTGCACGTGCATCAGGCTTTTGAGGGAGGCTTCAGGGTGGCAACACCACCATCATCGCCCCCAGACAGTTACAGTTGATTCCACAAATGTACTTGTGCAGGATGATAACTGTGCACAATTGTGTAGGTGACTGCACAACTTGCGATTCGCAAGTTGCGAATGTTTGCCCGCAGAATCGCAGCGGCAAAAGAAACATCACAAATCCGGGAAGAACTACTGAGCAAGCACATTCATCCTACACAAACTTTACTGCCAGATAGCCGCCCAGAAAGCAGCGGCAAAGGGGATACAAACAAAGCTCAGCAGAAAATACTGGACGAACGAAACTCCCGCCCCCCCCCCCACCCCCCCAGAAAAAAAGGGGGGGGGGCAAAACTTGTCCCCAAAAAAGCAGCAGCAAAGGGGAAACATCCAAGCCCAGCGGGAACTTCTGTCACGAGCGGATTTCGTGAAGGAACAGAAAGCGGTGCGTTGAAGCTGTGCTTTGAAAAGCCTGCTTCTAGCATTTTCAATATTAATGGAAGGAGCATATTGATATACATTAATGTACGGAGCGTGTTAATGTGAAGAGGATATAAATATAAATTAATGTGAGGAGCATATTAATATACATTAATGTAAGGAGCATATAAATATACATTAATTCGAGGAGCATACTAATATACATTAACATAAGGAGCATCGTCCCCTCAGGGCCCCTTCTAAAGTATCTGCTCCATTGCTGCATACTAGATTGCAAGATGGGCAATACACAATTTAATCTTAGAGCAAAACAATGCGGATACAGATTGATGTGATGCCTAACAATTGCACCATACCAGCATTTGGTCTGGTGAACGGTAAGTGGCAAGGTCTTTAGTCAGACACGTGGCAAATGGGATGGTGTGTGGTCAAGCAAGTCGCAAATGGCATGGCTTTAGCCATGCACGTGCCCAGGGATGGCATGGCGCTTTGGTCAGGAAAATGGCATGCCGTTTAGTCAGACAAGTGGCTGACGTTTTAGTCAGGCCAGTGGCATGGCCTTTAGTCGGGCAATTGCAGGCATTTGGTCAGGCAATTGCAAGGCACCCGTAGGCGAGGTGGCACCTTTTTACGGTCAGGCAAATGGTGCATAGCCAGGCAAATCGCAAATGGTACTTGTCATGGTGTTTGGTAAGGCAATTGGAAGATTGCATCTTTTCCTTTTTACTACAGGGTATCCCCTTCCTTGAGGGATTCCAACTTCTTTCAGCCGGGGCTGTGGAAGGCCTCATAGGAGAATGGGTTTTGAAAGGCCTCAATTCAATAGGGTTGTGGATGGCCTCATTTCAATAGGGTTTTGAAAGGCCTCATTTCAATAGGGTTTTGAAAGGCCTCATTTCAATAGGGTTTTGTATGGCCTAATTTCAATAGGGTTGTACAAGGCCTCATTTGTTGGAAAGGGTGGTCGTTTGGTCGGGCACATGGCATGGGGTTGGATCCCGAGACGAGGTGGGAGGGCTCCTACATCCAGAGGGGAGCCAAAAAGCTCTGGCGCGAATCCCGAAATAATCTTTTCCGGACCGCCGAGCTCTTCTATTCGGATGTCTGCGTTGAATCCCACGTCCGCAAAGCGCAGAATGGGGGCCACCACAATCGCCAAGTTGCCCTGATCCTTGTTGCCAAACCGTAGGTCGATCTGTGCCGCCAGCACACACCCAGATATGATCATCAACATCCTCCTCCTCCTCCTCCTCCTCCCTCCCCCCCCTCCCCTTCCCCCTCCTCCTCCTCCTAACCCTCCCTCCCTCCCTCCTCCCTTTCCTTACTCTTCATTCCCCTTCCCGCCTTGGGAGGGGAATAGGTACAAAGAAACAACACAAAAGGGCAGGGCATAAGTATCAAGCTCGGTCCGCTGCAAAGTGGAGGAGGCGCGAGCAGAATAAAATGAATAAATGAATGAATGGATAAATGGATGGATCGATCAATGGATGGATGGGTGGATGGATGGGTAGATGAATGAGGGTGTGTTACACACCACCCGTCATGATGACTACGCATGCTTGTCAGCCAACTTCCTTGTGAGCTGACTCCATCAAATCCGCACGGTCTCTACACAAATTCCACCAAGGGGGGGGGGTGTCCTCATGTGGGCTCATAATGACAGCGGAATTGGTTAGCAAGCAGAAGCGCAAAGCCCCACCTCTGTGCCACCAAGGTCAGCAATGGAGACGGGGACTTCTTCCCATCCGCTGGGAACCTTGAAGGTGTAGCGGGGGATCTCGCTCCACCCCACTCCATGGCCTCCAGACTTCCCCTCGGGCCGCACGTACGTGTAGTAGCCCTCCGCATCCGGCAATGGACTCAGACCTGCCATCGAGGGTGCCCAATCCATCTCTCAAACAGGGCATCAGAACCATGCCATCCTTGGAACCCACAAAGCACGGCAGTCAGCAAGAACCATGCCATGCCATCCTTGGAAAACCGTGCGATGATCCTTGGAACCCACAAAGCACAGCAGTCAGCAAGAACCATGCCATGCCATCCTTGGAAAACTGTGCGATGTTCCTTGGAACCCACAAAGCACGGCAGTCAGCAGAGGCTGGCTAGCTCCCCCACGACCACCCATCTGTCCCCAGGTTTGGGAGCCTCCAACACCTCGGAAATTGGCAGGCATGTGGTGGCATTTCAGGGGGAGGTGTGCCTGCCATTTTCCAACACCGTTTTGAGAATGAATGTGATGAATCTGCCTCTTTGCAATCTTCCTCCAGCACCTCCTCCATTGCCACCACATGCTTGCCAGCCTCCAACATACTTGAATATGAGTGTGGTACACTTCCTTGCAGCCTCCTTGACCTCCTCTGTTGCCACCACATGCCTGCCATGTTCCAACACCATTTTGAAAATGAATGTGATGAATCTGCTTCTGTGCAGTCTCCAACACCTCCTCCACGGCCACCACATGCCTGCCATCCTCCAACACAAGTGAACATGAATGTGATGAACTTCCTCGAAGCCTCCAGGACCTCCTCCAATGCCACCACATGCCTGCCATGTTCCAAGGGCTCATGGGCATGAATGCATTTTCTTGCACATGTATACGCCTTGGCAGCAATGAACACACACCTTGCATATGTATACGCCTTGGCAGCAATGAACACACCCCTTGCACATGTATACGCCTTGACAGCAATGAACACGCAAGTGGCGCTGAGACAGATTACTGCAAACCCTTACCAGGGATGCGGCCTGCAGTTAGGCCTTGCACAGCTCTGGCTGGTCGCTCTGCAAGACCGGCACTGCCTGCCAAAAACAGCGGCAGGAGAAGCGCGTCCCTCCGTGAGTTGCCTCCATACTGGGAGACATCTGCCTGTCACAGCCTCCACCAGTTTAAGAATCTGTGGACTGGCACGTTTGGTGGGAACCGCAATGATGTTCAAAGGTCAGTGGCTGTCTGATTGTCATTAGTTCCCATCAGCCAGAACCGGCATGCTGCTAGTCGAGAAACATCTTCTCATAGTGCAAAGGATTCAATTGGCGTCAGCTGAAGGGGTTAAAAAGGGTCAACTGGGAATTAACCACTTTAGTAGTGGGCTCAGCACCCTGGCAAGGGCCCGAGTGTTATTCAGGATGCCCCAGTCCTTTACTCCCGATGTGTCCGGTTTTGAGGGGAGGGGAGGCAAGATCATGAAATCAATGCGAGTTTGACCAAGGCTGACGAAACAGGCTGCAAATGGCGGAGCACATACAAGCATTCCCAAATCATAAGAGCACTCGAGGCAAGCAATGCATGAATGGCACCAGTGGCAAGGGCTGGTACATATTCAATATGGAGACACAAATTCTGCAGCTTCGTTACCTTCACTAGATGCGGTGGCTGATGCACTGCACGTGGGGCACATCTCAACTGTGTGCGAAACACAGCACGGGAAGAGATTTCTGACCCAAGGTATCTACACGACCGATGCACTGATAGAGACATTATCAACCTGAACCCACAAAGAGCATGTTACATACATCATCATACACATTTCAGAAACCTTTTGCTACTGGTACCTCGGGTGTCCCCCCTTGCAACGATCAAATCGTAAGTACTGTCTTGCTTATCACGGACAGCACCCTTTACACCATCACGCTCTAAAATATAATAGACAAAAAACTCGTTGAAGTTGACACATGTCCAAATGTTGAAAGCGCCTGAGCCGGACCAGCAAGGACGACTGTATACCTACAGAGTTGCAACTAGACCACCGGCGTCGATGTGGCGGTCACCGTTCCCAGCGGAATGCCTCTCGTACCTCCCCTTCAATATAAACTGTTTCTATTCCACGTTTGAGTTTTTAACACATGCTTATCGGAGAATTGTATGTTTGCAGGATGCCTACCACATCCCGTCCGTACAGATCAGGAGCATGACGGTACCTTCAAGATCCCAAGGCCCTTCCAGCAATCTCGGCTCAGGCCTTGCAGCAAACTTTTTTATATCGTTGGTTTATCCTTCTGCATCTCATCATGCCCTCGGGACTGAATTCATGTAATTCTTTGCTTTTCTTTTCTTAGTGGCGGTGTTGAGTCTATATACTCGACTGTCATCCGCTGTAGACCATCTCGGATAGAGAATCACGGTTCTAGGGTGGAAACCACACGTTTGAGAGCTCAACTGTCTGGTGTTGTCAGTTGTTTGGCAGATCTCAGCCTGTCGTGGATTTTGTCTCTCTCAGAATGAGCGACCTGAACCCCCCAAAGATGAAAGCAACACAAGTGCGTGCTACCTTTTCCCTCCCATCACCTGTGAAATAGTGAGTACGGAAGAGAATTTTATTTTAGATCGCTGTATGTTGCAAAGGGTGTTAGTGAAGCCAAATTTTGTGGGAGCCCTGGCTGCAAGTGTTTTGTTATGGTGGAAATTAAGTCAATGGACAGAATACACATGCTACGCCTCTCCACATGCAGTAATGCAACCCATTTATTTTGAAAACTGCAGGAGGAAATGAAGCGAGCACGCATCGACATTGGATATCGGGACTTCTGTGCTCACCTGCTCATACCCCTCAATGAGTGTCGACGACGCGAGTTTTACCTTCCTTGGAAATGTGGAGCTGAGAGACACGCTTACGAAAAGTGTGAGTACTTTGATTACAAACGGCGTGTCCTAAAGAAAAAGGCTGAGACAGAAGCTGCTGCGGCTAGTTGAGGGTGGGCCAGACAAAGATGTTGGCGAAGCGCCGGAAACTTTGGAGTGCTTCAAGCTTGAAGCGTGTGATATGCACCCTTACTTTGAGTGGCGCAGCCCCAGAAATGCAGAGCATGCCCCGCCAATGAAGGACGGGATAGTGAAACGAACAATCCGTACAGAAATACCGCTACTAATCAGGGCAGGTTGCAGGGTGGAATGCTTTTGGTGTCGTATGTACCCTAGTGATTACGTGGAAGCAATTTCATTTGTCCACTTTTAGCCCAGTAGCGGCCATGGTCCTCAAAGATGTATCTGCCCTTGATCGTCCAGGTGGCTGCTATGATGTAGTGTGCCCTGCGTCCCCTTTGGTTCAGTTAATTGAAGTAGAAAAAACAGTTGTTTTGGTTAGAGTGCATGGCACGGGTCTGGGCAAGGGATGCCACGTGGGTCAAATGGCACTACCAATTTTGATCACTTAAAATCCACTGTAACTCAATGAGAAACCTGGAATGTAGTTTGGAACTGTATAACAAGCAGAGTTACTCAATTGCAGTCTCACCAATCGTACACTTACAGAAGGGCCTCACCAATCGTACAAGTATGCGAGTAAGGTGTTACGGAGCTTTAGCTGAGGAATTGAGGAATTAAGGATCTCCGCGCGTCCTACCATGTCATTTTATTACCTCTTAACATTGTTTCCATGGGCAATTACTTCATGGCACAATCCCTCATCTGGCGTGCTGCGGGAAGCTTAGTTTAGATTCATATGCGTCCATCTGTGCGTTTGATGACACAAATAAAGATCATGGGACCGAAGAGTTCATGAGAGTCTTCTGTTGTATGCATCGTGTCACAAGCTACATTTACAGGCCATGCCCTTTTTACATAGCGTTCACTGACCGTGTTTGTTGTGCTGCCAGAAGTGGTGTTCATCAAGGAAGGACTCTCCAATCTTTGCACGGCAATCCTCATGTACATGCAAGCACGTTCTCATGAGACACTCTGATCAGAACCGTACTAAGTTATTAACCCTCCAACCAGAATCGGCTAGTCAATCTAAGTCGATGTCTAAGGACCAGAGACTCTCTTTTGAAAGGCCTTGCATTTAGAATCCCACGCAACCCTGCAGTACTACTAAGTTTTGAGCCAGTGTGCAATCCTGCCCGGTTCCAAGCCGATGTGCGTGTGAAACGCCAGTACAAGACATTGAACACCTTGCAACCAGGAGACACATACGCCTAAACTGAAAAGCAACTAAAGATCCTCGAATGTTCAAATCTGGTGATCCGACACCC